>APFE031744968.1:843-76514 GCA_000404065.3 Pinus taeda
CTACCAAATTAGAGAGTGCACCCATCTATCTGATGAAGTGCCTTGAAGCACTACAATCTATAAGCCAGATTCCCAAAGAATCTGAAGGAGAGGGCCAACACAAGATAACACTTCTTTATCTTATCATAAACAACATTTGATTCTTCATACCTGGGGTTCCTCGCTTTCTATGAAGAGTCAGCCATTTCCTTGATGACTTGCATTACCTGCCATTCCTTTGCTCATTGAAGATGTCCATGGAATGATTGTTATCATCATCAAGTGATGTGTCCCTGCCATTCGGACACTCCTTCGCATAATGGCCAAACTAGTTATCTGCCTTTCCTTCCCCCCTGAGATCCGATCTTCCAATGAAGTGATCTTTAGGTAGGCCATATTCCGTTGCGCCATTCTGATAATATTCTCTACTTCGACTTCACCCTTGGTGAATTTGAAGAGGGATGAGGAATCCACTGATCCTTTTGTCCTTTCCCAACTGTCTTCGGTGATTGCTCTTTCACTCTTGCTTGGGCATTGTCTTCACTTCAGCTCCGATACCATGTTAACTTTAGGTATGTTCTATGCTTAGAGCAATTTATTTCAATTTTCACAGTTAGTTCCATATCTTTTCCAGATTAGCAATCACATCAGCATTAAAGTAAACTGCAGATAGAACATAAACATAAATCGCGGAAGTCAAGCCAAGACAAGAGGACACAAGATGTGGCGTTAGCCAGGGACAAACCCCAATGTGGGGAAACCCTTAATCATTTCTTCTTATATGTTCTTCAATAGTTCAACAGAGAGAGAGAGATGGTACGTTTACAACAAAAGTCAACACTTTGACTTATCTAGATAAGAGCATAGATCATCTCTAAAAGATGATACATGAGATCAGTTGAAGACATGCTACTTCAACTAATTCTCCAAGGTGACTCCTTCACCTATCATTGTGTTGCATTTCATCATCATGTTGTACCTCACCGTGTTGCACCATGCTACACCCATCATCACTATGTTGCATCTCATCACGCTTCATTGATCATGACTATACCCATCACTGTACTGCTTTATGTGCCATTGCTGCACCATGTTGCCATCCTAACCTATGTGTTGGTTGCACCTTGCTTGTTTGTTGTCCCTTGCTTGCTTGTTGTCCCTAGCATTCTTGTTGTCTTTAGCATGCTTGTTGTTGCATGCTAGTTGTCCCTTGCATGCTAGCTGTAACATTGCATGCATGGTATATTCGCTGCTAAGTACCATACAATTGTCCCAATGTTAGTTAGTTGTCCCTTGCATGCTGCTCTCCTTCGAAGACAAATGCATCGACAGTTCCCGGTGGTTCTGGCAGTTCCCGGCAGTTTCGGCAATTCCGGCAATTTCGGCAGTTCCCGACAGTTCTAGATGTTCTGGCTGTTCTTGGCAGTTCCCGGTAGTTCCGGGCCCCGGCAGTTCCAGCATTTCCGACTTTTCCGGCTTTTCTGGCAATTCCGGCATTTCCAGCTTTTTCGGCCTTTCCGACTTTTTTGGCTTTTCCAGCAGTTCAAGCTTTTCCGACAGTTCTAGCTTTCTGCCCTCTGGACCAGGGCAATGTTATTCCTTAGGATCTCTCCTCCTACTAAAACCCAAAGACAAGTAGAGAGAGGAAGAGATCCCAAGTGTGTTGAAATGACTTGAAGGCCACCTCTATTTATACTAAGACGTTGAGCACATGTGGGGTTTATTTGGTCGTTGGCCAACCTTGACGAATTGTCTTATAACGCAAATAAATCCATAACTCCATGAATACTTATCGAAATCGGATGATCTTTAGATCAATCCTACACCTCTCGATGAGAGGGATCCAAGAAAAATATCAACTGCCATAATTAAGATGACCCACATGGAGTTTGGCCCTAGTTGCCAATTTTAACATCTTTTTATTATGATGGCTTATCGGAATACCATGGATCATCCAAATACCATGGGTGACTTTTCCTTTATTAAATAAAGTGACTTTTTAATATTCTCTCTTCTCAGCCACTTCTAATTAATTAATTCGCTCATAGCCTGCAATAAATTTTTAATTTGTAGCCTAGGCTACTGAGATGCTCTTCATTCCCAATGCCCAGAAAAAGGCCCACTACATAGACCTTATTCCATATTGAAAATAGTTACACTTAAATTTCCTAAGGCTAAACTACTTTTGCTCATGTCTAAGCCAATAATATAATGCCACTTAGCCCTATTTTGAATTGTTCGAGCTTTTTTAGAATTGGCAAGAGTAAGGGTTGTGCATAATGCTACATAGTATAGCTTGTTATGCTTACAAGCTTGAGGCAACTACTATGGTGAATTTTAAAATTTTAATATTTTTTCATATATATACATACATATATAAATATTATTGTCATCTCCAACCCGACGTCCATTGAAAAATTTGGGGATGCACTCAAGCTAACCCCAAGGACACGTCCCACCGTCCTCATCATTCCCCCATCCCAAAAAGTAGTGCAACATAGGCACATTCCTAACTCGAGAATAGACCAACTCATGCTCCCAAAAAAAGTAAAACACATCCTTATATACAAGTGGGTCCTTTTAGAAGAGTCCCATGTGTGGAATGAGCTCCATAAAGAAAAATAGGACATGTGCCTTAGATCACCATGAATAAGTGTGAAAATAACCACCTCATCCACAAGTGTGGCTAGTAGATAAGGTAAATCCAAGTAGAATGCGTCAATCAATGTCCAAGTGGCAATGCATGCATGATGTCAAGGTAGATGAGGTGTGGAGCAACAAATAGACATGAGAACAAGTGGCACCCTCACAGAAAAATGAGCTAGGAATGTGCTATCATCGTCCCTGATTCCCATCCATATACATGGGTAACCCTAGGAGAAACTTTTTCTCCTCAAATGCAGCTTTCCAACAAGTAGCCTCATATGATCCACATACAAAAACCTCAGATGCCTCTCACCCACTCTTTGGTCAACTCATCCACTTGATGAGCATGCTCACTCAATGATCGTAGGTCAACGACCATGAGGTACATTAGCCATTGTTTCATACAAAATGCTTACATTTAATGTTTTAGGGCATTTAAGTGAGGATCATGAGGTTGAACTCTAATAATACCTCATGATGCCTGGAAGTTATAATTGTTGCCTCATTTCACCTCAATGGTCATCCCTTCCTTCTAGTAAAGTGCAAACTCCATGAGGGTTTTCTTTCACTATCTAGTAGGGACACAAATAGGAGGCCTTGATACCGATAACATGTCCACGCTTTCTCATACTTAACACTTGTCATCTATCTCATGCATGTTGTCATTTCTTTTGTTTGTTTATTCTCAGACACTCATACGAGTTCCCTAATTGCCTCATCCTATGATAATAGAGGTTTGGAAATTGCTAAGAGGTTGATACAAGTACAACAAGAAATGAAAAGGAAATGCCAATTGTTAAAATATATAAAAGTGGTAAGGATGAATATAATTTAAATGCCAAACTAACTTGAGCTCTACCCACTCATGTGAAGCCATCACCCTAGTCTCATGTTTATCATACCTATCAAAGTAAAAGGGACTTAAAGAGGCATCCCAACCCCTATGAGCAATGAACTTCCCATCTTGAAAGGGGTTCTTACATGAAATCAATGAAAGCTTGCTAAGCAAGCCAAATCAAACCAAAGATAAAGACAAATTATAGGGGTCGAAAAAGCAATGTCGAGGAAAGAGTAACTCAACTCATGCAAGCACTCCCTCCACAAAAGTGATCATGGATAATGGTGTGAAAATTCCCACACTGGAATCCTATTGCAGCAACTGGTATTATTTCTCATAATTGTTAATTAATTAACAGTTTATCTGCTACAGCAAATATCAAAATAAACACACACTACACCCTTCACAAATAAAATTCTGTGGAAAAATAAAACGTTGAAAGCTGGAAAATGCTAGCACACACACATAATATTAACACAATTTTTTTGGATAAAAGTCCTCAGAAAATACCCAATGTGGGAAAACCGGTGCAACAGCTAAGGGTTTTATTATTATGCAACAGTGAGAAATTCCAAGTACAACTGGATGCCAAAATATGGCAATCCTATAGAGAAAAATACTGGCAAAAATCTAGTGAGGAATTTCCTTACCCCACAGGCGAACACCTGGCACAACCTGCCTTCAGAAACTTGGCCCTTTGACCCTCTGCATAGCCTGTTTGACGTCAAGCCTCTGACTAGTCTTTGATGAAGTAGTTTTGCCTTCTACTGGCTGGGAAAATGCTTCACCAACACTCTGGGACTCCTTCCCAGCCTCTAGAACTGAAGACGTCTTTCCCTCTCAGCAAATTGAACTTGCCTCTAGAAGCTACTACGTAGTCCCTACGTCAGCTTCTTTGTGGCTCTTCTACTTTTTGCAAATGCACTCGCTAGATCTGGAATCACTTCCTCCAACCTCACTGTCTCTGTCCATCTCTCACTACTTCAATCTCAAACTCTCTCTCCAACAACTAACTGTTGCTACTCAAGAAATCGATCTGCAAAGAAACCGAACTGCACAAGTGTTTTTTCCATCACCACATCGACCTCCTCTTATAATCCAGTCAAGATTAAAACATAATCGATGGCTAGGATTATCTCGGGATCGATCGTGCGAGTTTCTAGATTATTCTTGCCTTGACTTAATTAATATTGATTAATTAACATGTTTTCCTAAGTTTAGACTTATGAAACATTAAAAAAATTGGTTAATAATTTAATTAAGTCACTTCTAGGCGAAATTTCCAGAAATGATTTCTAGGTTCTAGAGATCTTCTAGTGTTGCACATGCTGCCACAACACCCTGTCTCTGCATAATTCCCTGTCACGATGTTGATGTCTGGCTATTGTTGCACACCAACTACTACGCAACTCTAATATGTGTTGCATATGTGTTGTTGTTGACCCTATTGAACTGCTGCCAACACTGCATCTGCACTATAAATCTGTTGTTGCTACTACTGCAACATATGCAACTGAAAAACATCCAAAATACTGAATGAACTGTGATTAGTATAATGCATATGTCACTTGAGTCTCTGACTAATACTAGCCTCTACACTATCCATTGAAGACTCTACGTTCTTGCTAACTTTGTATTGTGCCAACTGCACTGCTGCCAATTGTTGATTTGCGGTAGCATCGGATGTGCTCTAGCCACGAAATTTCGTGGAGAGGTTGGGGCACATGAGATCTCCAATACCCAAAAAGGGTTTGGGAAGATTCTAAACAGATCAGGAGATATTAAAATAATTAATATTTTTAATGGAGTCCCTAAGTCTAAACTTAAGGAAAATAAAATATTAATGGGTATTAATATGAATCTGTGTTAGAATGGTACAAAAGACATGGATCAACCCAGATCTAATCTTAGCCATCGATTAAGGACTTAATCTCGGCCATTGAGATGTCAACATGAAAAGTATGAGAGGAGGCTTGAGGGTCACTCGGAGAATACACCAAAGTGATCAGTCATTCTATTCTCTAGAGCAAGGTTTGCTAAGAGAGGTAGAATCAGTGATCTGGAGAGCAGCTCAAGGGCATTGAATACAGAGAAATAAAGAAGGCAGAGAGTGTGCCGAGAAAGCAGCGCAGCACCCAAGGAGAGTGACGCAGAGCCAGCAAGGGCTCACGCAGGACCAAGTAGAGGCAGCCAAGTGTTGCGCAGAGCACCAGAGGGGCTAGCATAGTTGATGCAGAGGCTCCCAGAGCTGACGCAAGGCCTCCTAGGGCTGACGCAGGCCAAGGAAGGCTGACGCAGGGCCAGCGCTGGGGTAGGAGAGGCTGACGCAATCCAGATTGGGCAGACGTTGGGGTTACAGGAGCATTTTTGTGCTGAGGAGCTGCCGAAAGGATTTTCCGAGGTTTCAACCAGGAGATTTCTCTCAAACTGTGAGGTATAGCTACTAAGGAAATTCTCTGTCGAGTAGGCCAGTTTCAGCACCCAAATTGTACTCTGATATTGCTTAATAAGAAAACCCTCAGATAGCTACACCGGTTTTCCTGCATTGGGTTTTTCTGGGGACATTGGTCCAAAAATAATGGTGTCATGTGGTGTGTTTGTTCTTGTTTTTTTTAGTTGTTGATCTATAATATGTTGAGCATGCATTGGTATTTATTTTCAGTATTTACTTTGTAAATAACTTGTTAAAGAAAAAATAACAAGTAGGTAGGAATAAATCAGAAAAAGTGCATGAAGGGTTTCTAACTAAGGAAAATTAGAAACTTCAACATGGTGTCAGAGGATAATTGCAGATCACAGGAGGACTAAGAGACATCAGTCGAGCGGAGCAATAGCAGCAGAAAACAGTTGTCCCAAGGTGACAGAAGTTGTTTCTAGCAGCGCAAAGGCCAAGAAATGTGACGTAGAGCCACGCAGAAGAAATCGGGAGCTGCGCAGAGCCTCAGAGAGGCCAACATTGCTAACGGAGAGGGCCAAAGGGCTGACACAGACCCATCTGGGGTAACGCAGAGCTAGCGTGAGGCAAAAAGGGGCTGACGCAGTTCACAGAGAGGCAATTGCTGGGTCTAGAAGGTTGCAGGAATATTGCAGAGTGGAGCTGGTGAGGTACTATAGTCAAAACAGTACCTGACAGAGTAGGGCCTGAGGAGTTGTTACCGAGGGTTTCTAACCGACGAACCTGGATCAGTAGTTCAGTTGCACAAGACAATCAGAGTAGGGGACATCTCGACAAGCGGCAGAAGGATTTCTAGGAGGAAAATCAGGGCTCAGAGGGAGTCCAGAAGAGAACTTCAAGATGGGAAGTAGAGACTCAGAGGAGTCGAACAGAAAACTTCTAGGAGGGAAGTAGAGGAGCGTCATGGCACTACACGGGGTAAGAAACCAAGATAAGTTGGATGAAGCATCGAACTTCACAGTCTGGAAGGCCAGAATCTTATCAGTGCTCGACAGGTATCGTGTCAAGAACTTCGCCTTGAAGGTTATAGCTGTCCCAGTCGACCCCAATGAAAATGAAAGGTACGAAGAGGCGATGGCAAGGGCCAAGTGCATTATCCTTGACGAGGTTAAGGATCATGTGGTACCACATATAGCCAAGAAGGAAATGGCAGTTGATATGTGGGAGGCTCTCAAGAACCTATACCAGCATACTTCTGTGCAGAGAAGAATGTTGCTCGAGAACTAGATGAGGTCGTATCAGATGAAGAAGGGTGAATCGATTGACACATTCCTCGGAGCACTAAATGAGATTCGAGACCAGTTGACTACTATAGGAGCAACACTGGATCAGAAGATTATGGTGAGTACAGCCCTGAATGTTGTCTCAAAAGATTGGGAAGTGTTTGTCCAAAGCATCCTGGGCAAAAGGACTCTCCTACCTTGGGACGAGATGTAGGCAGCTCTTCGCCAGGAAGAGATCAAACGGCAGTCGAAGATAGGTAGCAACAGAAAAGAGATCAAGGTCAAGAAGGAGGAGGAGGATATGGCCCTAGCATCTGAGGGAAAGCAAGAGAAGCAGAAGAAGAAAGATTTCTCCAAGATCAAGTGCTTCCATTGTGGGGAGATGGGTCATTATGCGACCCAGTGCCCAAGGAAGAGTAAGGGAGAGTCTTCCGAGACTAAGGCATCGCCAGCATGGGCAGAGAAGGAAGTTTTGACAAACGATGACTGTGCCATGAGTGCACACGCACCACTTAAGCGGAACTGGGGAGACATCAAGCTGTAGTCAAGCAGACTACAGGCGATGAGGGGCAGGATCCTCGAGGTACCCAACCTCTTGGATTAGACCTTGCTACTTGCTACGGGAGCCCCGACGAGGAGTAGCAGGATAGGCTGAGTGGGTAGAGACGGATGCGGATGGAGCGGTAGAGAGAGCTACAGTGCAGGAGTCCAAAGACAGCGCAGAGCTAGCAGGCTGCAGCAGTGCAAGAGGCACAAGAGTGTTGCACCTGTGCAAAAGGCACAGAGAGGTGTGCAACGGTGCGAGATGCAGGGAGTTGTTGCAGCAACGCAGAGGTCAGAGAGAGGGAGCACTTGTCAGCGGTAGAGGGAGCTTCAGCATCAGTGGGCGTTTCTAGCCCATCCGGGAGGTTAGTTGGGAGATCAGTTACTTAATTCTCAGTAACTGAGTTGCAGTGTAGTAGTGGGCAGCACGATGCAACATCATGAGAGGAGGTGCAGTGCGAAGGCAGTGTTGGGAAAAAGGACCAGCAACAACACGGATGCAGAGGAAGTTGTTGTACAGATGCAGCAGTGGCAATAGCAGAACCATGGGCAGTAGTGCAGGAGACAACAATGGAGAGGATGTTGGGCAGGAAGGCCTAGCATCAGCACAGGTATCGATGCCGGATGATCAAAGTAATACTCAGTGAGAAGTATTGCTAGAGCACAGTCCTCGCTAAGAAGGAGTGTTGATTTGCGGTAGCATCAGATGTGCTCTAGCCACGAAATTTGCTGGAGAGGTTGGGGCACATGAGATCTCCAATACCCAGAAAGGGTTTGGGCAGATTCTAAACAGATCAGGAGATATTAAAATAATTAACATTTTTAATGGAGTCCCTAAGTATAAACTTAGGGAAAATAAAATATTAATGGGTATTAATATGAATCTGTGTTAGACTGGTCCAAAAGACATGGATCAAGCCAAATCTAATCTTAGTCGTCGATTAGGGACTTAATCTCAGCCGTTAAGATGTCAACAAGAAAAGTATAAGAGGAGGCTTGAGGGTCACTTGGAGAGTATACCAGAGTGATCAGTCATTCTATTCTCTAGAGCGGGGTTTGCTAAGAGAAGTAGAATCAGTGATCGGGAGAGCAGCTAAGGGGCATTGAGTACAGAGAAACAGAGAAGGCAAAGAGTGTGTCGGGAGAGCAGCACAGCAGCCAAGGAGAGTGACGCAAAGCCAGCAAGGGCTCATGCAAGGGCAGCCAAGTGCTACACAGAGCACCAGAGGGGCTAGAGTAGCTAACGCAGAGGCTCCCAGAGCTGATGCAGGGCCTCCTAGGGCTGGCGCAAGACCAGCGCTGGGCTAGGAGAGCCTAACGTAATCCAGATTGGATAGACGTTGGGGTTACAGAGCAGTTTTGTGCTGAGGAGCTGCCGGAAGGATTTTCCGAGGTTTCAGCGAGGAGATTTCTCTCAAACTATGAGGTATAGCTGCTAAGGAAATTCTCTGTTCGGTAGGCCAATTTTGGCACCCAAATTGTACTCTGATATTGCTTCATAAAAAACCCTCAAATAGCTGCCCCAGTTTTCCCGCATTGGGTTTTTCCGAGGACATTGGTCCAAAAATAATGGTGTCATGTGGTGTGTTTGTTCTTGTTTCTTTTAGTTGCTGATCTGTAATATGTTGAGCATGCACTGATGTTTATTTTCAGTATTTACTTTGTAAATAACTTGTTAAAGAAAAAATAACTAGGTAGGAATAAATCAGAAAAAGTGCATGAAGGGTTTCTAACTAAGGAAAATTAGAAAATTCAACACCAACTCTACATTGTGCTCCCCAGCATCTAACTATTGCTAGTCTCTACAACTATCACTCTGGCATCTGACTGCATCAACCATCACTGATCCATCCTGCTATTGAATACCGTGGGCTCCCATAGCAAGGTATTGATCCAATAGGTGGATTCCTCAAGGATCTTGCCCATCTGTAGCTCTCTGGGACAACAGCACCAAGTCACCCCACCTCACTACTGGAGGTATATCAACAAACATAGCGAATTCTTCCTCCATCCTGAAAGAAAGCCTATCGATCTCTACAGAAGCTGCTTGTTTCTCCTCCTTGTCCTTCTTCCTGAGAGGACACAAGGTACTGTAATGACCGAGCTCGCCACATCTGAACCATTTGACCTTCGACAGGTCATTCTTCTTCCTCTGCTCCCTTTGTCCCTAACTGGGACCCTTAGATGCAAGGACCAAATTCTCCTCCTCCTTTGTCGTCTTCGATCCATAGTTGTTGTTGCCACTAATGGAGCTCTTTAGAAGAGCTTACCTCAATTCCTCCTGCTGCAAGTCAGCCCACATCATGTCCCACTCTGGTAGCTTGTCTCTGCCCAATATGCTTTGGACAAAGACTTGCCAGCCCTCTGAGACACTGTTGAGTGCCAATCTCACTAGCTCCGTGGGCTGAAGCGCTGCCCCAACAACGGACAACTGATCCCGAACCTCCTGAATCCTGGTAAGGTAGGGGTCAATACCTTCCCTTTATGCGTCCAGATGAGCCTCAGCTTCTCCTCTAGGTACATCTTTCATTGCTCGAAAGTACCCTGGTATAACGTGGAGAGAGCATCCCACATCTGTTTGGCAGTGTCTTTGTCAAATATATGTGAGACTATATGATCTCGGACTCCATCCAGGATCAACCGCTTCTCCCGCGCCATTTCCTTCTTATACTCTTTCAGCTGATCTACATCCTGAGGAACCGCCACTACATTGTCAATATAGGCTTTTAGGCCAAACTCATCTAGAAGAAAAGACATCCTTGTCTTCTAGATGATGTAGTTGGAAGCTCCATCCAACCTGTCTTGATCACGAAGCCCAGCAGTGGCCATCTCAACGAACTGTCGAAAACTTCCTCTTTCCTTTTGCTCGGTTGTTTCTCTGCTATTCGCACTCCCTTCTGGAGTGAGAAGATCTGCGCACAACTACTGTCGATCTACAAGGAAAATCAAACTTCTTGAGACTAGAAGTAACTTGAGGAAAATTTCCCCTCTACGTGTGCTCTTCTCTCTTCCTCCCCGATGTTGGTTCTGCTTCAGTGTACTACTGCAAAACCCTCTGTGTCCAGCTAGATATTTGCCCAACGAAATGACTGAGTTGCTCCCTCTGCCGTCTGGACTCACTTGATCTGGAAGGATCAGTTTTTTCTGCCCCTCAAAAAAATCGAACTTCCTCAATCAACTTTGCCTCCTAGCAAAAGCACTGTGTTGCCCCTGGAAATTTCGGCCTGTTGCCCTTGCTGAGCAGCGAAATTCCTTTCCTTCGTTCCTTGTCACAAATATACTGAGACTTATGACAGCATCTAGAAGTATGCCGAGAGAGTATCACTGAGATCTTCATCATAATAATTAAGCCAAGAACGTGATTGTGTTTTTCTTCCCTGCACTGAGATCTTTATTGTTACAGCTATGCCGAGACTGTCACCACCGAGAAGGTTATATTGTAATCACCACCGAGATTTCAGAAGTATCAGAGGTCCTGTACTTATTGTACCCACCGAAAATTACAGTGAATCTGAGTTCCTACACCCTACTGTACCCATCCAAAATTATGTACCTCTATACTCATCCGAAGTTGCAGAGATGTCTGAATTTATTTATTTTATTTTGTGGATACCCAAGTTGGGTATATGTAGTGGTTCGTCTTCCATATTAGCTGACATGTCATTATGAACCGTGGTGTCTATTTATTGAGCCAACATGTCATCTCTACATATTATGAAGCCGACTTGACTGCCTTTTACATCGTGTTGTTTGCAGGCTTCTTCTTTGAAGGATGGTGCTTGTCTTGGAGGGTTGCTTGACACTAGGTTGACTTATGTTCATTACATAAATGCTCAAGAAGAGCTCTTCAATATAATTTTGACTCTTTGACTTTCCTAGACTTATAGAATGAGCAAGAAACTCATTCATATAATTTATAATTTCTTGACATGTCCAAAGATCAAAATTACATTGACAAATACCGAACATAGTTACCCTTTTCTTCAACACTCCCTTTTAACTAGGGAGGTATTTACAATGGTACTTGGTTATTCTCAATCTGAAGAATTTCTTATAAGAAGAATTGGATTGGTAATCCCATCTGTATAGCATCATATCAATCAGAATTGTCATAGTGCAAGGCTTTGACTAACAGCTCAATCTCTCCACGAGACCATGAGCTACATTGTTGGCGAGACCAATGATTTATAGACACCTTCATCATTGTATCTCAAGGTACATACCCACCCGGGTGTTCACTGAGTATGACCTTCTAGGACTACTCTTATCATGGGTTCCCAACCCTCAAAAAATATCGATCCTCTTGCCTACTCTTATCATGGACATGGATGCCCTACACATCCTCAAAGAGTATCGGATGCCAGATGATTACTCAATCCTCCCATTCTTTCTTCCCAAGTGAAGACAAAGAATGTTGTGTCTATCATGTGTCTACATTTCCATTCATGGCCTTCATCTAGACTTACGGTTGTTAGTCCTAGTCTAGTGCATGACATATGACATGGAGAAACACAATTGTCACTCCTTTGTAATCAGGGGTGATCTTAATTCAAACTCCCTCTTTGATCAGGGACCTGTCATAGCTCCCTCTTACCTAGGGACTCTTGTATATATCAGCAACTTTTTCTTTGTGGGTCCTTCAGCTGGTATATCCCCAATTGGCAAATTTTTCCTTTTTGACTTGATGCATGATGAGCCTTGTCCCAGATGACTCCTTCCTTTTTCTTCAATGTCCACTGAGGTTCCCAAGAGCTATATTCTTCATGTTTGTCTGCCATGGGTTTTGTACTTCATGATTCCCATGGTGATGTCACAAGCTCTTGTTTCTAATGCTTCCATGATGCCATGATGCATTTTATTATCTTGGTCATATCTATAACACAATATTTAGGAGCTTATGATAGGATCCTTTTGTGAGGGATACTATCTTACTCATAGGAGAGATTTGATACTCCCTCTTTCCTTGGCCCTTTTCTTTAGCTTCCTCCATCTCTCACTGATATGAGCTTCCAAAATCTTTCTATAGCATTGAATCTTAACTATACTTATTTTTGTCTTTGCTTGAGGACCAACCTTGCCTTTCCTTTCTGCACAGGGTTGAATTCTTTTATCCTTTAATACTCTAGGTTGCAACTTGTCTTTCTCTATCTAACATAGAGAACACAAATTGTTGAGTGAGGTAACCTTCTTTGTTCATTGATATTTGTTGCCTTTCTCATCAACGATGACTACCTTCTTATCATCTTTCCTAGATCTTCATGAAGTTATTCCTTCATTCTTTGATACCTTTACTATTGTATAGGTCTAAGTGACCTTCTTTACTTTAATTTCCGAGAGTATATATAGCATTTCATATATCTCTATTTATGTCTCCTCTTCTACTATTTAGGTATGAGAGGACTTTTGAGTGATAGCATATGAATCCTATGAATCTCTTGATGGATTCAAACAATGCTTGACCTTCATAGACCTTGATGGATTCAAACAATGCTTGATCTTCATAGACCTTTTCATAGATATCAATGATTTCTCTTTTCTATGAGGATTATGACAATCCTCCTTATTCTATGCAAGGACTTTCGATTATCTAACCAATTTATAAATCCCCTTGCAATCTGAAATCATTTAACCAAATCTGATTATAAAATTGAAAGATACTTACTTGGTGTGTGATGAGGAGATCTTCACCTTGAAGCTTCTTTTGCTTGAGCTGCCCATCATTAGTATCCTTTCATCACGACTTCCTTGGAGGCCTTCTAGCACCATGATATCAGTGGTCTTGACATCACCAAGATTGCTTCACAACCTTCCCAATTCATTTTAAGGTACTTTTGACTTCAAGATATTGTTCACATGTTAGTGATACTATGTTCTGATCCGAGCACCATGCTATTGAGATCATAATCATAGACAAAATTCGAGACTGTGACAAGTATATTGGTATGGCATTGCACAATGATGTCTATGTGTGTTGTGTAGATAGGCAATGTATTGAGAGCCTACACTTGTCAATGACTAACATAACTAAACTGTGGGTGGCACTGTATAGATAGACTGTCTCATCACCGAAACTACCTTGTTGTAATTACTAATAACTATACTGAGACAGTGATGTAATCATGGATTGTGAGAGGTATTCCTTGGATTACTTCTGCAATATATATATATATATATATATACACCTGAGACTATCTTTTATGGCATGGATAAAGTTCAGTGATCAAGAAGTGAGGATCACTGATATACTCCATCAACCTGAGCATGAGTTGAGTGCATGACTGTAATTACTGAAGTCGATACTCCATGACTATTGTAGATCTGCTTGTTGTATACTTGCTCCTTTAATCCTTTCAACCTTCTTTGATGTCCTTGAAGATAGATCCTTGTATGTCTCTTTTGTTTCCCTTCATTTGACTTCAACACGTTAGCTCTGATACCATGTTGAAGAATCTAGGGCAGTTAGTATTAGTAAGATTCTTCTAGACTTGATAACAATTTGTGAAGTGTTGTTACAATTTATCTTAGCTTGATCTTCTTCTTATTATTTTTGTGTGTGTTTACTTTACAAAGAGACAAAAACACAAGATGTTGGCATTCTGCCAGGGCCAAAACCTCTCCCTCTTGGGGAAGAAAACCTGCACGAAATCCTTCTCATGGAGATTCAATTGACGAACACCAAGACCATAACCCTTGACCTACTAGGCCTCTCCAAGACCAAGTCACCAATCCTCTTCTTGTTGTTGAGGTCATCATCAACACTGCTGCTTCACTGAATTCTTCATTACTGCTACACTATCAAGGTCACGCTGAGATCACTAATGTTGCAACATTGTTGCATCTTCATAGAGATCATAACAACGAGATCTTATACTGAAACATGTACATATAAGAGTATTGCATCTAGATGGTCTTCCATCAAGATCATGATTATATTTAAAAGTATGCCGAGACAGTAGATATCCTCATCACAAATATACCGAGACTTATGACAGCATCTAGAAGTATGCCGAGAGAGTATCACTGAGATCTTCATCATAATAATTAAGCCAAAAACGTGATTGTGTTTTTATTCCTTGCACTGAGATCTTTATTGTTACAGCTATGCCGAGACTGTCACCACCAAGACGATTATACTGTAATCACCACCGAGATTTCAGAGGTATCTGAGATCCTATACTTACTGTACCCACTGAAAATTATAGTGAATCCGAGTTCCTGCACCCTACTATACCCATCCAAAATTTTGTACCTCTATACTCATCCAAAGTTGCAGAGATGTCCGAAATTTTTTTATTTTTTTGCAGATACCCTAGCTGGGTAAATATATTAGTTCGTCTTTCCTATTAGCCGACATGTCATTGTGAACCGTGGTGTCTATTTATTGAGCCGACATGTCATCTCTATATATTATGAAGCCGACTTGACTATCTTTTACATCATGTTGTTTGCAGGCTTCTTCTTTGAAGGATGCTACTTGTCTTGGAGGGTTGCTTGACACTAGGTTGACTTATGTTCATTACATAAAAGCTCAAGAAGAGCTCTTCAATATAATTTTGACTCTTTGACTTTCCTAGACCTATAGAACGAGCAAGAAACTCATTCATATAATTTATAAAAATAATAATTCTTTTTCTTAAGTACAAAGATCAAAATTACATTGACAAATATCAAACCTAGTTACCCTTTTCTTCAACAAAAAATACTGGCAAAAATCTAGTGAGGAATTTCCTCACCCCACTAGCAAACCCCTAGCACAACCTGCGTTTAGAAACTTGGCCCTCTGACCCTCTGCATCAACCTCTACACAGCATACTTGACGTCAAGCCGTTGACTAGTCTCTAATGAAGTTGTTCTACCTTCCACTGGTTGGGAAAATGCTTCTTTGGCACTCTAGGACTCCTTCCCGACCTCTAGAACTGAAGACGCCTTTCCCTCTCAGCAAATCGAACTTGCCTCTAGAAGCTACTGCATAGTCCCTACGTCAGCTTCTCTGTGGCGCTTCCGCATCTCTGCAAATGCACTTGCTGGATCTAGAATCACTTCCTCCAGCCTCACTGTCCCTGCCCCTCTCTCACTACTTCGATCTCTGACTCTCTCTCCGGCAATTGACTGCTACTACTGAGGAAATTGATCAGCCAAGAAATCGAACTACTCAAGTGTCTTCTCCATCACCACATCGACCTCCTCTTATAATCCTTTATTGGATCACCAACAGCCAAGATTAAATCATAATCGATGGCTAAGATCATCTCTGGATCGATCCATGTGAGTGTCTAGATTATTCTCGCATTGACTTAATTAATGTTGATTAATTAACCTGTTTTCCTAAGTTTAGACTTAGGAAACATTAAAAAAAATTGTTAATAATCTAATTAAGTCACTTCTAGGTGGAATTTTCATAAATGATTTCTGCGTTTTGGAAATCTCATGTATTCTAGCCTCTCCACAAAGTTACGTGGCTAGAACACATCTGATGCTACAAAAACTAACAAATGGCCTTTCATTGCCCACGTATAAGACTATGTGATATTCCCACTTAGCAATATTGCTAAGGGGAAATATCAATTTTGTCATATTTTGGACTATTACTTAGGAAAAGAGGGTTGCGGGACCCCACTTGAAGTTTTGAGCTAAGGTGAGGGCCCAAAATATGAGAAAAGGAGGAAATCGAATGGCTAGTGTATGGTGGGGGCCACCCCAAAAGGTAATACGCTCTCCTCTTGGTCGTACGCACTCTTGGAGGGAAAAGGTGGGGGAAAATCAATGGATGGTTACCACATGGGGAAATTGGAGGCTCAATGACAAAATAGGAGAGGCACTCATTTTTGGGGCATGTTTGATCATTTGAACATTCACCCTTGACTAGCACGCTTGAGCAGAGAGCCAAGTCTACATGTGTTGTTAAGCACACGAGATTTTCAAGCGAGAATCTCACCCTACCTTTGGTGGACTTCGAGTGCCAGCCCAAGAAGGTGTTTTACATCATTTCATATCTGACCAGGGAGCTTGCCAAGTGAATTTGTGGAGCCGGAGAACAGGTGGGACGCAGAAAGGGGAATATGTTGCCTTTGGAGGAGGTGGTTGTGGGCTCCAGATTTGTTGGGCTTTCAGGGACAACCTAGGGCCATCATTTGCTTAAGTTTTAGAATGCTTCCAGGGATCCAATTCGTGGGAGATTGCAGGGCCAACACAACTTGTGCCAAGGACTGTGTGGGCCTACACAGTGGTTCTCTTGTGCCACACACGGGTGTTTGGAGTAAGAAGGATTGAGGGTTGTAGCTTGTGGGGAATATCCGGAAGCACATTTGCTGAGTATTGTAGCCATTTTGGAGGGCCTTTAGCAAGGGAATTTACAAGTGGGTCGAAATACCCAACAGTTGGAGTGAGGGGAATTTAGGCCAAAATTTCGAGGTCTACATTTAGCCAAACCCTTTTTGGGTCTTGGTGGGTTATTGGTGGAGAGATTGGGGCTAATTTCCCGGAATTTGCTACGCAGCGTAGGAGGCTCAAATCAGTCATTATTTCCAGCAAGCAGTTTAGTTTTCTAATAGATCAGCGCAGAACCATAAAGGGGACATCCATCCAGCAATTACAGCCATTGATTTCACCACTTGGGGCTTTGCTAGCTTACCTAGGGCAAGCCAAGGTGCACACTTTCCAAACTTCTATTGTACCCCATACATTTATAATGAAATGGCTTAGAATAGCACAGTTTTTGGCTTATTTCATGATGTCCAATTTGCGTGGAATTTTTGTGGGTATTTTTGCTATGCATGCTTTGTTTATCATTGAAAAATTTCCTTAGGGATATTACAGTGGTATCAGAGCTCATAGTCTTTGCTCAACCTGTGGGAGCAGCTTTAGTCTATGACACGAGAGGATAAGCAAAACGTCACTTACAAGAGGCACAAGCATAGAAGCAGAGAAATACAACTACAAATCACTCCTGATCCAGTAACTGTTTAACCGGAGGTTGAGAAGCTAGACATGGGGGATAATGGGGGAGACAAGATGAGAAAAGAAGAGGAGTTTGCCCAACATCTTCTAAAGCAAATTCAGCAAAACTGCAACAACAAGGGAAAGAGAATTCAGGGAGAAATTAGTCTAGCTGAAGTCTCGGGTACTTTGCACCACCATGCAATGAATATATCCAACGTAACTCTTGTTTCTAGTACACCACCCAGGTCAACCATCCACACATTCCTAGCATCTGGTGTTGGAGGGTCATGTTGTCGCTCATATTGGACAGGGACTACGACAACCGCTTAGGGTGGGGGTTGTCACTTTGATCCCCACCCACTCCGTTTTAATTGTCTCCCAACAGTAGGCTATGGGGGGTAGTCCCTATGGAAAGAGGTGGATGAAAACAAGTTGGGTACCAACTTGTTTGGGAGACAGATGAGTGGCCTAGCTACTTGGTTAAATTTAGCAAGATTAATGATTAGATTAGATTTTAAGTATGAGAACAGTGTCGTATGGAGTCACAATTCTTGCTTAATGTAAATTAATGCCAAGTAACTAGATGGACACGCGTTGCTTAATATGATAGACTAACCTATATGAGATGCAAGTCCTAAGAACTAGGTGTGATGCAAGGTTGTTGGTAAATTTTAGATTAACTTCCTATTCTAAGTTGAACCTCCCCCTCAATTGTTTTGAGAAATAGTCTTCAGAGTAGATTGTGGAATGGAAGCCAACGGGAAGCAAGCAATGGCCTAATTAATGATACCTCCCCCTGTGTTCCAACCACCTAGTGCCTTCGGCGTTGCAGAGACTGTGGCTCTGAAAACTGCAAGGTTACTGTGTTAACCACTAAGAAGGGTTGAATCCCTCAAGCTAGATGAGAGAGGGTTGTCCTAGAAGTCTATCAACCAAGCTTATAGTTGAAGGTAAGTTATTAATTGCAAAACTAAGATTAGAATGCATATGCAATGATTATGAGTGAAGTCACTTGAGTTAAGATTTGTTCAAGGGTTTAGGTACTTAAGTTATGATTACACTTTATGAAAATAGCACTTAACAAAAATTAGAAGACAATCTTAAAACAAAATGAGTGCTTAAGGATACAAGTGTCAATGAATAAATTATCCAATTTGTCAATTAGCCAATGATGCCAACAAAATTTACTCAAGATGTTCTTATCACAATGTCAATTAGAATCCAAGTGTCAAAGCAACTTAACCAATCACAAGATCAAAAATTTAAAACTTAATGTTGATTTGGGTTAGCATTAGATGTGCTCTAAGCCTCAAATTTTGTAGAGAGGCTTGGGCACAAGTATTCCAAAGAACCTAGAAAATGTTTTGGAAAATTCCACCCAGAAATGATTTTATTAAAATAATTAATATTTTTAATGTGATTTCTAAGTCTAGACTTAGGAAAATTAAAATATTAATTTGTATTAATCTAATCACAGGTGAATCTTCTAGAAAAAACCACGGATCAAGCCAAAACAATCCGAGTCTTTGATTAAGATTTAATCTAGGTAATTGGTTGCCGAACGGGAAGATATAAGAAGGGGCTTGAGGGTCATTTGGAAAAGACACCAAGCAGATACTCAGTTGCCCAAGAAAAATCGATTTTCTTACTGGTCAAAGTTCGGCAAGAGAAAATCGTTTCAGAGGGAGAGTTGTGTTGAAGAAAGTGTAACTAGGTTCAGTCTTCATAATGACATGATCTTTGTATTTGATGTAATAAAAGAGAATAAATTATTTGTGTAGTCTTGTTGCATGGGTTTCATGAGCAAGAAGTGTCACTAGGTAAAAGACTTCTTCTTGATGTCTTTAGGATTTATTTAAATATCAAAGAGTCATGTCATGTGTATAAAAACTCTTTATGAGTTCATGTAAATATGTACAGGTCTTCCAAGTTGTCAAACAACCCTCCAAGACCAAGATCAATGCCTCAAAAGCAAGCCTACCAAAGTCGACAAGCAAAACATCTAAGGATCTTCATGTTGGCTCAAAAGTAAATTGAATATATAAATATATTTAATGTCGGCTTGAATCAAGAGTCATGAAGATTCATGGGATCACATCGGCTCATATATGGAGCACTCACCACTATAAATACCCACGAAGGGTCAGCTCAAAAAGACAGAACTTCGCACTTCTATCTCTCTGAAATTTTAGGTAATAAAGCCGCAGTAAGAAGCCGCAATCACAAGGAGGTGAAGCCACAGTAAGAAGCTGCAGTCAAGGCATGGAGCTGCAGTCACGAAGAAGATGAGCCGCAATCTTGAGGAGGTGTAGCCGCAGTCAACGCATGGAAGCCACAGTCATGAAGAAGGAAGCCACAATTGGATCCGCATTGAGGTGAGATATGTCTAAGGGTTCAAGTTGTCTCCTCGGATCGGTTAAGGAGAAGTAGAACCAAGGCTGGTCACCCTCTCGGCATGCCTATAGATTGAAGGTATTCTCATATGGAGAGAGCAGCAAAGAAAGGATGAAGCCTGAGCATCTTGGCATATCTATCTCGGATAGATGACAGACTTCCGATACTCCTGTAGTAGATAGCCCATAGTCTCTGTGATGATCACTTTGGTATAGAGGGAACAAGAATACTTCAAAGTGAGCAGTATGACTTGGATCTATATGTCTCGGCATACGAAGGAGTGTTACAGTCTATATGGAGAAGTAGTTCTAATGCTTCAGCAAACTAATAATAAAGAAATAATATAGTCTAGGCATCATGAAGCAGTAATGAGAATCATTGTCTCAAGAAATATATAGTGATGACAAAGATATATTGCAACAGTCATCATGATGATGACTTCAATGAAGAGCTCATTGACATAAGGTAATGATTGTCTCAGTACATCAAGGAAAGCATAGAGATCACAGTGAATGGATCACGTTGTTATGAAGCAACAGTGAAGATCTCAGTATTGATGGCTTCAATGGTACAACAATGAAGAGCATCTCATTAGCAAAGGAAAGGAGGATTGATATCTTGGTCTTGGAAAGGCAAAGTGTGTCAAGGGTCCTGGTCTTGGTATTCATCAATGGCATCTCTATAAGAAGAATTTAAGCATGGGCTTTCCTCTCCAAGAGGGAGAGGTTTTGGGCCTGGCAGAGAGCCAAACAATTGTGTTCTTGTCTCTTTTTGTTTGATAGCAGTTTGATGAAGTTAACTCACATATGCTAATAATGAAGTAAACAATCAAGCTAAGATAACATTGCATTAACACTTCACAAATTGTTATCATGTATCGAAGAATCACCCTAACTATGCATGCCCTAAGATTCTTCAACAAGGTATCAGAGGTTTTGGTTCAGCAATCAAGGAAAGGGGCGGAAAAGAGACATTCAGGGTACAAGACATCAACTCAATTGAAGAGACCAAGATCTGCAAAGCCTAGATCTAAGAGATAGTCTCCAACAACAGAGTACTACAGCAAAGATTCTTAAGGATAACAATCAAAAGATGAAGCTTCCAGATCTTAAGATTCATGGCAACACCTTCACAGTTTTGATCTAGGTTATACCTCTCACCAAGGAACAGAATCAGATTATCTACAGCATAGTGTTCAAATTTGTATGGACAACACTCGACATAAAAATGAAGGTGTTCGTTGATAACACTATTTGATGGATCCCTATATCATAACGATGCTACATAGATTCCTCATACATAAATCAAGATAGCTCGAAGGCAAAGATCTCAATCGAAGGAAGCACCTATGTCCCTGATCCTACCAACTTGATCAAGGTGAAGACTTCATCTTCACAATCAAGTAAGCACCCTTCTTCCTTTTTTATAATCAAGTTTGTTTTTCTAACTTCATAATTGCAAGAATACCTACATACTGAATGGGTCATCAAGGGTCTTGCATGGAATGAGAAGAATTGTTATTATCCTTAGAGAAGTCAATACATCAAGGTCTCCTTTGAAGCAATAAGAACTTGTAGGGTTATAGAAAACAAGAAAGGAGACATAGGAAGAATGCACGAAATACTAGAGAAAATACTATTAGAATGCAAAAGGGTCCAAATAATGAAGAAATATCTTCAAAAGATCTCAGGTACGAGATCTAGGAAAAATGATGAGAAAATAATCATCATTGAAAAAGGCTAAGTAATGAGTCACATATAAGTGCAAGGAAAGTTGATAAGACAAAACAATACTCTAGAAGAGGAACTCATATCGCCAGAAGGATGGAGGAAGTTGAAGAAAGGATCAGTGAAATAGGGAGTAATGAATCTCCAATATGGTTGAGGTGGTATCCCTCTCAAAAGGATCCTATTAGGAGTCCTTGCAGATATGATCATAGTAAAATGTATTGCGGCATCATAGAAGCAAGAGCTCGTATGGAATCATGAAAAACATGGCTCTTGGGAATCTCCTTGTATATTGAAGGAATGAAAGAAGTCATTTAGGACAAAGGAAACATTTTCTAGATGGGGATATACCATATCTTGAAGGGTCTCTGATAGGGATCTCAGCGAAGGATCTCCTAGTTCGAAAAGGCAGCAAATGTCTCATTAGGACTTCCAACTTTTGGAACTCATGAGATGATGGTATATAAAGCAGACCAAGAGATTGAAGATCTGTTCAATCAAGAAAGCTATTGAAAGATACCTAAAGGAAAAATGAAGTATGTACGATTATATTTGTATTTACATTTGAAGTTGTGATGTAATGTTATATGGATGCAGGTAAAATGGATCAAACATGATCAAAGGGGAAAGGATCTCCTCCTCTGAAAGGATGCAGAAAGATGAAATCAACTTAATATGTCCTCATAATGTAGTATGATGTAGTTGATGACCATTGTAGAATTATGAAAGCTCCTGGGAATGAAAGATTTAAGGGTGGTAGAGATCGTGAAGCATGCAGCCATGATGAAGGAAATCAACATCTGGAGGATCGGGAAGACTTGACCAGGAAACCTCCCGGAATGATGTGAAGACTTTGATGAAAGTCTGAAAGGATGAGGAACCTTGACAACATAAATCATTGGGAGATGTGCGATGAATGATGCCTACAAGAAGATGTCATTACAAAACGGCCATCACCAAAAGGTAATATGTGATTTGTTTTTGGTGTCGGACCTCTTGGAAAAGTCTGGGTATGTGTGCAGGATCAAGGAAAGAAGAGTTGTGAAGGATGTCACAACTACGTACCTTGTGATCCAGAGCAATCACTGTTGAAGGAAAGTGAAGACAGATGAGCTTATGAAGGAAGCCCCAAATATTAAACAAGGAGGATACTTTCCGGAAAAGAAGGAATGACATGACGAAGGAAAGTAATGGATGGCTGACCCTACATGTGAAGAAATTGATGACATTGAAGTCTTGAATCATCAGTCAACTAGAAGACCCTATAAAGCACTGATGACAAAGTCCCTAGGTAAGAGGAAGCTCTGGGAAGTTCCTATGAGCAAAGGAACTCAAGCAAGTTTCTGAGTAAAGAGAAACTTGGAACTCGTCACTGGTTAAGAGGGAGAGTTAGACATGACATTCTTGTCTTCAGTTTGGAAGAATGAATGGAGGATTGTGTAATCATCTGGCATCCGACACTCTTTGAGGATGTGGTAGGGCATCCAAGACAAGATTCGGCAAGAGGACCGATATTCTTGAGGGCTAGGAACCCAAGATGAGAATAGTCCTAGTAGGGCATACTTGGAGAACACTCGAGTGAGTATGACCCTAGAGAGACAATGATCATGCGTGTCTATCAGTCATTGGTCTCGTCAACACTGTGCGCTCTGATCTAAGTGAGAGATACAGTTGTTAGTCAAGGCCTTGCTAAATGGAAACAATGTTGGTTGGCATGATGCTATAACAAATGGGTTGGAAATCCGATTCTTCTTATGAGAAATTCTTCAGATTGAGAACGACTAAGTACCATTATGAATACCTCCATAGTTAAGAGAGAGTGTTGAAGAAAGTGTAACTAGGTTCGGTCTTCATAATGACATCATCTTTGTATCTGATGTAATAAAAGATAATAAATTATTTTTGTAATCTTGCTACAAGGGTTTCATGAGCAAGAAGTGTCACTAGGTAAAAGACTTCATCTTGATGTCTTTAAGATTTATTTGAATATCAAAGAGTCATATCATGTGTATAAAAACTCTTTATGAGTTCATGTAAATATGTACAGGTCTTCCAAGTTGTCTAACAGCCTTCCAAGACCAAGATCAATGCCTCAAAAGCAAGCCTACCAAAGTCTACAAGCAAAACATCTAAGGATCTTCATGTCAGCTCAAAATTAAATTAAATATATAAATATATTTAATGTCGGCTTGAATCAAGAGTCGCGACGGTTGATGGGATCACATTAGCTCATATATGGAGCACTCACCACTATAAATACCCATGAAGGGTCAGCTCAAAAAGAAAGAACTTCGCACTTCTATCTCTTTGAAATTTCGGGTAATGAAGCCGCAATAAGGAGCCGCAATCACGAGGAGGTGAAACCGCAGTAAGAAGCCGCAGTCAAGGCATGGAGCTGCAGTCACGAAGAAGACGAGCTGTAGTCTTGAGGAGGTGTAGCCGCAGTCAACGCATGGAAGCCACAGTCACGAAGAAGGAAGCCACAATCGGATCCACATTGAGGTGAGATATGTCTAAGGGTTCAAGCTGCCTCCTCAGATCGGTTAAGGAGAAGTAGAACCAAGGCTGGTCACCCTCTCGGCATACCTGTAGATTGACGGTATTCTTGTATGGAGAGAGCAGCAAAGAAAGGATGAAGCCTGAGCATCTCGACATATCTATGTCGGATAGATGACAGACTTCCAATACTCTTGTAGTAGATAGCCCATAGTCTCGGTGTTGATCACTTTGGTATAGAGGGAACAAGAATACTTCACAGTGAGCAGTATGACTTGGATCTATATGTCTCGACATACGAGGCAGTGTTACAGTCTATAAGGATAAGCAGTTCTAATGCTTCAGCAAACTAATAATAAAGAAATAATATAGTCTAGGCATCATGAAGCAGTAATGAGAATCACTGCCTCAACAAATATATAGTGATGACAAAGATATATTGCAACAGTCATCATGATGATGACTTCAATGAAGAGCTCATTGACATAAGGTAATGATTGTCTCCGTACATCAGGGAAAGCATAGAGATCACAGTGAATGGATTACGTTGATATGAAGCAACAATGAATATCTCAGTATTGATGGCTTCAATGGTACAACAATGAAGAGCATCTCATTAGCAAAGGAAAGGAGGATTGATATCTTGGTCTTGGAAAGGCAAAGTGTGTCAAGGGTCCTGGTCTTGGTATTCATCAATGGCATCTCTATAAGAAGAATTTAAGCATGGGTTTTCCTCTCCAAGAGGGAGAGGTTCTGGCCCTGGCAGAGAGCCAAACAATTGTGTTCTTGTCTCTTTTTGTTTGATAGCAGTTTGATGAATTTAACTCACACATGCTAATAATGAAGTAAACAATCAAGCTAAGATAACATTGCATTAACACTTCACAAATTGTTGTCATGTATCAAAGAATCACCCTAACTATGCATACCCTAAGATTCTTCAACAAGTTGCAGGTGGAGGAGAGACAGAGAGGGTTCAGCATCAATCAGGGAGACAAGGACGAAGACTCAAAGCAATAGAAGGAACAACGTTGGGCAGATTGACATTGGGAGAGGCAGCGCTAGCCCGAGTGACACAAGCATTGCACAGGTCAGTGCAGAGGCCAAAGAAAGTGACGTTGGGCAAGCTAGAGAGATGCAGATGGTGAAGGAACCTCTTTCTCGGATCAAATACTTGTTCAAAAACGTTTGTAAATATTTCTCAGGAAGCCTTGGTCTATACTGTTGGGTGAAATTTTGTACATGTTGATTTTTGCTGAAGAATAATAAAACCCTCATCTGTTGCACTGGTTTTCCCACATTGGGTTTTTCCGGGGACAATTGTCCAAAAATAACTGTGTCATTGTGTTTGTATATCTGTCGACATTTTACTTACATTTAATTTCTGCAATGTTTTAATTGTGAAGGTTGCAGTAGAATATGTTTCGATATTTGTTGTAAGAATACAGTAGATAACTTATCTCCGAAGTAATAAGTAGAAAAAGTCATATTAATCACTACAGTAGGATTTCCATTTTAGAAATTTTCACATGGTATTGGAGCTATAGAGAAGAAGAAGAGAAAAGTCGAAAGATCCAACGCTGAGAAAAGAAGAGAATTCGAAATTCTTGCAAGGGCATAAATTCGAATCTCCCAGAGGATTGCACAGATCAACCAAAGAGATTGGATTTCGTGGGAAAACTCTCTCTGAGTCAGCTGACAGAGAGGTAAGTCTTTTCCAATCAAAATTCATCAGTGGTAGAAGGAACAATGCAACAGAACATTCAGCAAGGAGGATTAATTCAGGTGGGACGCAGTTTTTTCCTATAGCAGTTGTTGGGATACGTTAGCATCAGAAATTGTTACAATATAGATACTTAAAATGTCCCAAATTTATCTATCAAATTAGATGAAGAATTCACATGCTTAGTTAATTCAGCATCAGCAGATGTTTCGTACATTGATAACGGGGCTTCAGTTCATATGACTGGAGTACGAGAACATTTCTCGAGCTATCAAGAAGAACAGATGGCATTCCAAATAACTATGGGAAACAGAACGAAATGTACTCCGGTAGGGAGAGGCACCATAGCTTTTCAGACGGACGCAGGGACCAGCACTTGAGCCACCAATGTTCTGCATGTGCCAGGATTAGGAGTGAATTTAATTTCAGTGTCCCAATTACAAGACAAGGGATATGATGTATATTTCATCAGGAAGAAAGTATACATTAAGCATCTAGGCTATTAAAGGAAAAAGCAAATTGGGGTTCGAAGCAACAAGTTGTATAGGTTATAGCTCGAATCGCCAATGGCACTGAAAGGCAGCAACTATAATGATGAGAAGGAGCGAAATGAATTATGGCACAAGCGAATGGGGCACTTACACCATGGAGCATTGAGGATGCTCAGAGAGACTGTTACAGGGGTACCAATCCTAAGCAATGAACATGATGACTTATGCAGAGGATGTGTACTACGAAAGTACACTAAAGCAGGTTTTCCTAGAAGTAACAATAGAGCAAAGGATGTATTAGTATTAATACACACAGATATCTACAGTCCTATGTCCACAAGGGCTCATAGTGGTGGCGAATACTTCATCACTTTTATCGATGATCACTCCAAAAAAACCTGGATCTATTTCTTAAAGACCAAGGATGAGGTCTTTGATCGTTTCTGAGAGTTCAAGGCTCTCGTTGAAAATATGACAGGGAAAAAGGTAAAGGTATTGCGTTCAAATAACGGTGGAGAATATACAGACAAAGATTTCACAGATTTCTGCACAAAGGAGGGCATCAAAAGAGAGTAGACAGCTCCATATAATTCAAAGCATATTGGAGCGGCGGAACAGAAGAACTGAACTATTGTTGGGGCAGCCAAGGCCACGTTGTATGATCAAGATCTACGTAAGTATCTATGGACAGACGCTTGCAACACAGCAGCATATATCCAAAATAGAATTCCTCATAATGCATTGGGGAAGAGAACGCCTAAAGGAGTATTCACAAGGAAGAAGTCGGAAGTCAATCATCTCAGGATATTCAGAAGCGTGGCTTATTGCCACATTCCAGACAAGAAGCGTAACAAACTGGATCAAACTGCAAAGAAGGGTTATCCCGTAGGATACAGTGAGACCTCAAAGGTGTTGAAATTTCTAAGTCTAACTGTTAGAAACCCTTCATGTACTTTTCTTATTTATTTTTGCCTACTAGTTCTGACTAATTAACAAGTTATTTACCAAGTAAACACTGAAAATAAATACAATTACATGCTTAACACATTAAGGATCATCAACTAAAGGAAACAAAACAAGCACACAAGTGACACCATTGTTTTTGGACCAATGTCCCCGGAAAAACCCAATGCAGGGAAACCGGTGCAGCTATCTGAGGGTTTGTATTATTAAGTAGTTTCAGAATACAATCTGGGTGCCAAAACTGGCTCACCCAACAAAGAATAATCTCGGCAGTAGTACCTGTCAGTCGGAGGTAGATGTTCCGACTGAAACCCCGGATAAACACTCTGACAGCTCCCAGCTCCAATCTGCCCCACGAAAACCCAGGGTCAACTTCTAGGGACTGCGTCAACCCTTTCTAGCCCAGCGTCACCCTAGCTCACCCTGCATCAGCCTCTAGAGGCACTGCGTCAGCCCTTAGAGCCTTTGCGTCACCCACGCTGACTCTCTGAGGCACTGTGCAGCTCCTCGCTGCCTCTCCATGAGCCCTGAATGGCTCTGTGTGAACCTCTCGCTGGCTCTACGTCCCTCTCTCCCGACTTCTGCGTTGATCCTCCTGGTACTATCTTTACCTCTCTGCTTCTGTATTCACTACCCCTCAGCCGCAACTCTTATCACTCTTTCGACTTCCTCAGCAAACCCTGCCCCAGAGAATCGAAATCTTGATCAACTTGGTGTGTTCTCCAAGTGACCCTCAAGCCTCCTTTTATACTTTTCTTGTTGACAATTCAACAGCCGAGATTAAGTCCCTAATCAACGGCTAAGATCAACTCTGACTTGATCCATGACTTTTGGACCCTTCTAACACAATTTTATATTAATTCACATTAATATTTTATTTTACCTAAGTTTAGACTTAGGGACTCCATTAAAAATATTAATTATTTTAATATCTCTCAAATTGTTTAGAATATACCCAAACCATTTCTGGGTATTGGAGATCTCATGTGCCTTAGCGTCTCCACCAAGTTTCAAAGCTAGAGCACATCTAATGCTATCCCAAATCAACAAAAGGCATATAGAATCTACATTCCAAGCAGCAAAAAGATTGTAGTAAGACAGGATGCAAAGTTCTGATTGTTATCATCATCAAGTGATGTGTCCCTTCTATTCGGACACTCCTTCACGTAATGGCCAAACTTATTGCAAGAAAGGCATCTACCTCTCCTTCCACCCTTAGATTTGGACTTCCCATTGAAGTGACTTGTAGGTAGGACACCAGATGCTTCCGCTGCGCCACTTTGATAATCTTCTTTGCTTCGACTTCACCCTTGGTGAATTTGAAGAGGGATGAGGAACCCATTGAACCTTTTTGTCATTTCCAACTGTCTTCGGTGATTTCTCTTTCACTCTTGCTTGGGCTTTGTCTTCACCTCAGCTCTCATACCATGCTAATTTTAGGTATGTTGTATGATGTGAGCAAATTTACTTCAATTTTCCATATTAGCTCAATATCAATTCCAGATTAGAAATGACATTTAGCATGATAGTAAAATGCAGAGAGAACATAAACATAAATCGCAGAAAACAAGCCAAGACAAGAGGACACAAGATGTGGCACTAGCCAAGGACAAACCCCAATGTGGGGAAACCCTTGATCAAATCTTCTTATATGTTCATCAATAGTTCAGCAAAGAGAGAGATAGTACATATACATCAGAAGTCAACATTTTGACTTATCTAAATAAGAGCAGAGATCTTCTCTAAGAAGATGGCACATGAGGTAGCTGATCTGAACTCAGGTGAAGCATACTGCTTCAATTGACCCTCCAAGGTGACTTCATCACCATGCAGCACCCATCACTGTGTTGCACCTCATCATCATGCTGCACCTGTCACTGTGCTGCACCCAATCACTAAGCTGCTCTTCATCACTATGCTGCTCTCATCATAGAGCGGCATCCAATCATCATGTTGTGCCCATCATGTTGTACTTCATCAACAATCTGTTGCATCCTTCATGTTGCACTATGATGTACCCTTTATGCACTCAATGCATACTGCAGTATATCACAATTTTGCTGCTGCAATACATCATATTGTTGCACCTCATTGCAGCATTCATCATCACCGTGTTGCACTTTGTTACATTTGTGTTTCACTCGGCATGCTATGATACACTTCATTACTATGCCCATCATCATGCTACAGCATTCATCATCATGCTGCAGCTTATTACAATGTTGTCACATCATATCATATCATGTTATTGTTTGCTGCATCGCTGGACTCAAACAGCAATTCGGACAACCTTCACAATGGATTGGTTAGGGCATCAATGAAGTCCTACCAACCTTCTCACATCAGCTGCAACATCCCTCCCAAGGCTACGGTCACCCTTCTTAAGCACTCCTAAATGAGCCACGCTATCACCTACAGCAAAGTAGCATAAGGACATATCCTCCAGAATGATAGTTGACTTTCCTTACAACGTCTCCTTCATCATTTGGCTGATAGGGTCCTCTTCAACTACAGCCATGATGACCTCCTTAAGGGCTGAGACTAGCCCTCCTTTGACAATCATTAGAAGCACAAATGGACAGTTGTTATAGTCCTCTATTTTGGTCACTGTAACCTTCTCTTTTTATTGCGCCTAGGGCAAACTTGAGACTGCAAATTAGGAACCATTCACGCAGCGTATTGTAGCTCTAGAGATCCCCTAGGACTGTAGCCAAATCTTGTCATTTACTGCGGCTAGGTTAAGACTATAGTCCTCCGATTAGGACTGCGGCTTGCTGGGTATAAAAACCTTCTACTTGACTGCGGCTAGGTCTTTATGTTAGGGTAGCATTAAGGCTTCTTTATTAGGGCAATGCTAGGGCTTCATTAGGGCAGCGTTAGAACAGCATTAGAAGCCCATCTTCCTGACTGCGTTAAGCCTTTATCTCCATTTCAGTGTTAGGAGCTAGAGCATCTTCTTTAGGGCAGCATAGATCCTTCTTTCCCATGGCAGCATCTAGGGCAGGTCCTCTTAGGGCAGCGTATATCCTTAGGATCTCTCCTCCCACCAAACCCAAAGACAAGTGGAGAGGAAGAGATCACAAGAAGAGTGTGTGTCCAAATGACTAGCAAGCCACCTCTTTTTATACTAAAACATTGAGCACAAGTGGGGGCAATTTGGTTGCTGGCCAACCTTGACGAATTGTCCCATAACACAAATAAATTCATATCTCCATTAATACTTGTCGAAATCAGATGATCTTTAGATCAATCATACACCTCTCGACGAGAGGAATCTAAGAAAAATATCAGTTACCATGAAGAAGAAGACGCACATGGATTTTGTCCCTAGTTGCCAATTTTAACAACAAGGACCAATCAGATATGGGCTGAAGTATTCTAGAGGGTAGGATATTAGCTTGAATGGGTTCACTAATGCAAATTGGGCAGGTAATTCAGTAGACCGAAAAAGTACCTCTGGGTACTGCTTCAGTGTTGGATCAGGGATGATATCTTGGTGCAGCAGGAAGCAGAAATCAGTAGCACTGAGCCCAGCAGAAGCAAAATATATCGCAGCCAGCACAGCTACCTGTGAAGCCATATGGCTCAGAAAATTGCTTGTGAGCCTATTTAGAAAAACAATGGAGGTGACCAAGGTTTACTGCAATAATCAGACTTGCATCAAATTCTCTGAGAATCCAATATTTCATGATCGATCGAAACATATAGATATTCGTTGTCACTTTATCAAAGACTGTGTTCAGCGTGGGGCAATATAGCTACAGTATGTTCCCACAAGAGACCAGGTGGCCGATATACTCACAAAGGCTCACGAAAGAGCTAAGTTTACTCAGTTCAAAGAGAAGTTGGGTATGGTTGAAAATCTGTTTCAGTAGCAGCAACAGGTTGCAGCGCAGAGATGGTTGGCAGAAGTAGAGAAAACAGCAGTACGTATGCAGCAATTCAAAGGGAGATGTAGTACAGATGTAGCATTGACAATGGCAGTGTCAAAGGCAGTAGTATAGTTGCATGAGCAGCGCAATAGTTGATGGACAGCATGTCAGACATCAGCAGCGTAGAGGACAATGCTTCAGAGTCACAGCAGTATGCAGTAGTAGTCCATTGCTAGAGCACATTCCTCGCTATCAGGGAGCGTTAATTTAGGTTAGCATCGGATGTGCTCTAAGCCTCAAATTTTGCAAGGAGGCTTGGGCACATGTATTTGAAAAAACCCAAAAATCGTTTTGGAAAATTCCACCCAGAAATGATTTTATTAAAATAATTAATATTTTTAATGGGGTTCATAAGTCTAAACTTAGGAAAATTAAAATATTAATGGGTATTGATCTAATTAGGGTTGAATCTTCTAGAAAAAACCGCGGATCAAGCCAAAAAAATCTGAGTCTTTGATTGAGATTTAATCTAGGTCGTTGGTTGCCCAACAGGAAGATATAAGAAGGGGTTTGAGGGTCATTTGGAAAAGACACCAAGCAGATACTCAGTTGCCCAAGAGAAATCGATTTTCTCATTGGTCGAAGTTCGGCAAGAGAAAATCGTTTCAGAAGGAGAGTTGCAGGTGGAGGCGAGACAGAGAGGGTTCAGCATCAGTCAAGGAGACAAGGACAAAGACATAGAGCAGCAGAAGGAACAGCGTTGGGTAGATTGACGTTGGGAGAGGCAGCACTGGCCTGAGTGACGCAGGGATTGCGCAGGGCAGTCCAAAGGCTAGAGAAAGTGACGCTGGGCAAGCCAGAGAGACGCAGATGGTGAAGGAACCTCTCTCTCGGGTCAGATACTTGTACAGAAAAATTTGTAAATATTTCTCAGAAAGCCTTGTTCTATACTGCTGGGTGAAATTTTGTGCATGTTGATTTTTGCTGAAGAATAACAAAACCCTCATCTACTGCACCGGTTTTCCCACATTGGGTTTTTCGGGGATAATTGTCCAAAAACAACGGTGTCATTGTGTTTGTATATGTGATGGCATTTTACTTACATTTAATTTCTATAATGTTTCAATTATGAAGGTTGTAGTAGAATATCTTTCGATATTTGTCGTAAGAATATAGTAGATAACTTATCTCTGAAGTAATAGGTAGAAGAAGTCATATTAATCACTGTAGTAGGATTTCCATTTTATAAATTTTCACACTTAAGTGTATGAGTGCTTTAAGTGTAAAATTCAGAAATCCTTGTAACTTAGAGCAAGACAAGCAAGTGTTAGATCTCAAATATCCAAATCAGCCATAATACTTCAGAAAATTCCAGCACTTATTAGACTTATGACAGCAGCAAGAAAATCACTTTAGGTAAATTTACCAAACATATGAAACAAAAAAATTTCCAATGATTAGCAGAGGTAAATTTATGAATTTAGCCCACTTTAAGATGAAGTATTCAATGATATATCAAATCTGAAGTAACTTATTACAACATTAAACAAATTAGCAAGCTAATGACGCTACAACAAGTGCCGAATATGCCTAAAACGAGGCAAAATTTACCAAAATTGAAAAATCAAATTTTTTGGGCTTTTAGAATGTGATATTGAAAAAATATCAGATCTAAAAAAACTTGTTACAGCAGTGAGGAAATAAGGAAACCAATGAGTAGTTAGTGCTTGAACAAATGCCAAAAAATGTCCAGAACTTGGAAAAAATCATCAAAACTGAAAATTTGAAATTGTGAGCCCTTTAGGTGAATTATTCAAAAAAGTTCAAATCTGATGTATTTAGTTATGCAGTAAAATTCCAGGAAGCAAAAAATCAGATCTAAGCTAGATAACCAATGCCCAAATGGCCCAAATTTAGGAGAATTCAAATTTTGCAATTTTGAGTTATTTTGACCAATTTAAATGTGATTTTAGGGCTTACATAACACTGTTAAAAATAAAAATTACAGTAGTGGTAAAAAGATGAGAAGCTAGGGTTTATATAGCAAACGAAAGGGGTCTTGGGGCCTTGTAGATTGCTAGGAAGACTTCCAATGTAGATGATCACCTAAAAACATAATGTTAACCCCAAAATCGCTGCAAAACAAATCGTTAGAGATAAAATGTCAATCCCTTGAAGAAACCCTTGTTTGCAATGAGATCTAGCCCTAGTAGGGCTTATGGCCTTCTTAATGCTTGCAAACTAGGTCCCAAACACTAGCCTTTTAGGTTGGGTTAGGGCTAGGGCCTTCAGAAAATGGGTTTCTTCCCCGATTTGAAAATAAGCAACCTGCAAAAATAGCTTGAAACCCTAGACGTCTAGGGTTTCTGAGGTCTCCAATGTCAATTTCTCCCTCAATCCTGAAACAAATTTAAAATAGAAACCCAAATACCCAATATAAAACAAAAAAAACAAAAAAAAATTCAAAACCCCAAATATATACAAAATCTCAAAAAAACATTCAAAACCCCAATTAGCAAAAATAATTTATAAATTAAATTTACACAATTATTTTACAAATTATACAAGGGTTTCAAATAAATTTTGAGAAATAATTTTTTATGGCTTTTTCTTTGATTAATGACTAAAACACCTTAGAAACCCCAATGCACACTATAGCTTTAACGAAGATTTAATCCACCATACAAAAATTTGGGATCCAAGCAACAGTGGTTCTTGCCCAAGTTTGTGAACTTGGAGGCCAAGGACTGAAGTGTTGGAAAATGTACTTAGGTTCGGTCTTCATTAAATATATTTAAGTATCAAAGATTCGATTGATGGGCATATTGTGTTTGAAAAGAAACGTCAGGAAAACCCCGAAGGTTTGTGTTTATTTATGAATATGTAAAAGTATATTATTGATTGGGTTGTGTTTGTAGAGGTGAATCTCTCGAAGATTTTGATAGCATGTTGGTTACCAATAAGTTTGAATGGGAGAGATTTGTTGTCCTTAATCTACTAGATCAAGGAGTGTTGAGGCTTTGTGAGTGAAACATTGCCTGGGAGGACATCTGGCCGACACTTTGTGTTGATGTCTAGATCCTCAAGTTGGAAAGGTGGTGTTGATTGTAGAGCTTTGATTTCGGATACAGACCTAGATCCTTGGGTTGATGGTTAGCAAGTAAGCATGATGGTACCTATAGAGGTTGAAAGCTTGAGTCCATCTTAGTCCCACCTAGATAGATGGCCTTGGTCAAGGATCTAGTCCATGGCATTGCGGTGCCTAAACTATTGAGAGGCCAATGGATAGATTTCCCTGCCCAGGAATCTAATCCATGGCATCGCGTTGCGTAAAGTTCCTCATGGTTTATATAGTTGAGATCTTCCTTGTATATAATGAATACCTCCTTAGTTAAGAGGGAGTATTGAAAAATGTAACTAGGTTCGGTCTTCATTAAATATATTTGAGTCATCATGTAATGTACTTGTCAAAAGAATAAAGAAAAGAATTATTATTTTATTATTATTATTATGACTTATTAAAGCATGGGTTTCACGCTTGGGTCATCGTGTTTTAGGTCAAAGTCCCCATTGAGGACTTCTAGGATTTATTCTGAGTCAATAGAGTCATTGTACTTCTGAAGGGACACTTCTTGGGCTTCTGAATCATGTAAAAAGGTTAAGTATTGAGTCAAATAAGAATTATGTTGCCTCCACACCAAGTCGGCCTTAAGATGATCAAATCGGCCTCAAAGAAGGCTATTCGACCTCACCAAAGGACTATAAATGAAGCAGTTTGAATTCCATTTGAAGCACACTCACAACAAGCAAGTTCAGTGTCTCTTTAACCTAGAAAAAGTGCGAGTTTGATCTAGAAGAAGGAAAGGAAGAAAATCAAACCTTTGGTGCAACTATGTCTCTCTCTCTCGTGCCCTAGTTTGGAAGATTGAAGTTCTCCTATTGACGTCGTAACCAATTGTCGTGTGATGTTGTTGCCAGTATGGGTCGGAGTTGCTATTGCTAGGGGTTGCTTCCTCAAGATGTTGTATTGGGTCTAGATCAAAGTTTCTAAGAGAAGATCGAAGTATTCCAGTGAAGATCGAAGTATTCAAGGCAAGATAGAAGTGACTGGGTCGAAGAAAGTGATGCCACTACTGTTGTTGCTGCTAGGTCAAGGAGGATCATCTGCAAGAGAAGAGGAAGGTTGACTTGGTGTGGAGGAAGGTTTGTGTCAAGGTCTAGAGTCTTGGAATATCTTCGGAAAACTATTGAAGGAAGAATTACTAACTGGGTTTTCCTCTAGAGAGGGGTTTTGCCCTGGCTGTGAGCCCATATCTGTTTTCCATTGTTTTATGTATTTTTGTTTTGGTATTTGCTTGATGAACTAAAAGAAAGAAGATATAAGAAACATAATAAGGAATCAAGAACTTCACAAGTAATTATCAAGTATAAGAAAATATTTCTTCTTTTCTGATTTTCTAACATGGTATCAGAGCTTTGGTGAAGAAAGAAGCTAAAGGCAGTCTCAAGCACTTGATCAAGGAATCATTCAACAAGACTATTTCAAGGAAGAAGTCTATTATATTCAAGAAAGATGTCTAACACAATCAAGGGAGATGATAAACTTGAAGGAGCCTCAAACTCTTGGAAGAAGAGGACTGACCGCATCCTTGAAAAGAACAAGGTACTAGACGTGGTGAAAGGAAAAGTAAAGAAACGTACAGAACTCCAATGATGTTGATAAAGCTAAGTTCAGAGATTTGGAATTAGTGGCCATGAACCTAATGGTAGAAGGAATAAAGGACAATTTTGTCCCATTTATAGCCAACATTGACCATGCTCAAGAAATGTATGAGGCCTTGTCAAAGATATTTACTATTAAGAACATTGGTCAAGGTGCAAGCCTGAAGAATGAACTAAGAACCACAAAGATGACTAAAGATGATTTGAAAATGGGGCTCTTAGGCTTCTTGTCTAGCTTACAAGAACCTCTCCCACTTCCAAAGCTTGAATATTCCCAAGTCTTTAATGATTAACCAATGCGGAATTAAGAAATGCTTGAAAGTATAGGTATATGCTTGCATTTATTGTTGGTTGTTTATGTGCTTTAAAATCTGTTGTGTATGCTGATATTTAAATGTGCTTGAACATATACTAAATGCATATAATAGTGAATAATGCAATAGTAAAACAATACACATAAGACAGTAATTTAATGAGGAGTTCACCCAAAACTCTTGTGGGCTACGTCTCCGTGAGCTCTTGTCAATTTGACTTGGCTCTTTGGGATGATGGCTTCAATTCTTTTACAAGTGCTACACTTAACTCCATTAGTTTACAACTGAACCAATGGGCTTAGAATGCCATCTTACCCCGCTGGTTGTCCATGCTCTGCTGACATATCTAGGCTTCTCTAGACTAATTCCTTCAATCAGTGCTCTGAGCTTCTTGAGCTTCTGACCTCTCTGACTCCCTCAAATCTCTATACTGTCTCTGGAAAATGCCTTCTTCTGTGTTTACGCACCTCAAACACCAGCGACAGCTAGACCATTTGATCTTTTGTTATTTTGCAATTTCACTATAGCTTCATCGCCCAACCTCGGGTGGCTTCACTCTTTGCTCCTCTCGCTCTGCCTTCCTAACCTCTGGTGGCTTTCTAAGCTTTCGAGCCTCTCCGAGCTCCTCTTCCTCTACACTAAGAATCCTTACTCTGCAGACTGTCTTCTCTGAGCTTACACTCAGCATTCGAGCACCTTTGTGCTTTTGGAGCTCCCTCTGCATATCTCTTGAGCCTCCGAGAGTTCGCTGGGCTTTCCCACGAATTCTGCAGCCTCTCTACTCTGCCTACATATTCACCGAAGCATCTATGGGCTTCCCGAGATTCTCTAAGCTCTCCCTGAGCATTCCTCTGCCTGCACCTCTGAGAATCCTCCTTCTCTGTGCTTTTTGTGTCTCTCTCGGCCTCTGAGAGTTAACTGTGTTTTCTGTTGTTTTATTACCCATTTGGTTACCTTCCCAAGGCGTGGAAGACCGATCGTTTTACCAAAGAATCCGTTTTCCAATTGGACTGAATCGGCGGGCATGGGAAACCCAGTTGTTTCGCCTTCCTCTAGCATAAATCCCCAAATAAACATTATAACAGAAAATGCAGGCGAAACTCATGAAAACACATCATGAGCCTTTAGCCCAGAGTTCAAATTTTATGCAATCGCGCGGATGATCCCCATCGGGTCCGGGTCTAATCGCATATTGCAATTGCAATGTATATTGGCCCTGGCATCGGGGGTTTGCCAATCGCCGATCGGCGATATCGGCGTATCGCTATTGGCCCCTTTTCATCAGCGCTATCACTATCGGGCCCTTTTCATTGGCGTTATCGCTGATCGCATATTGACGTATCGCAAAGCTACGGCCCGGGGGTCTTCCCTTATGACACACACCGATCTAATACATATGCAGATGCGATATTGCATTGAACCATGTTGCAATCGGACCATCAGATCCGCGACATACATCGCAATTGGGGGTTTTGAGGTGATGGCCTATAACCGAACCCACCGATTACATTGTCGCCGATATATATATGTGCTGATATATATAAAAGCTTTCCCGCTCTGATAGTGTATTCCACTATACCTATGTTTTTGACCACCGATAGTGTTAAACACATCCTTTGCTCCTTTGATAGCTCCCGATAGTGTTAATATGAGTTTATGCTGCCGATAGTGTAATGTAATATATATGTGTGTGTGTGTGTGTGTGTGTGTGTGCGCCGTCGATAATGTAAACACACACACACACACACACACACACACACACATATATATATATATAAGTTTGTGCCTCTGATAGGCTCGATTTCATGGTTTTCTTCATGTTTTTGGGTCCCATTATTAGTGGATTTTGCTCCTTTTTACAAAGGATATAAGCAGCTTCATTTTATAATAACTTCTGCATCCTAATTCAGTTTTGGCCCATTCAAATTGCAGTAGATTCAGAATGAGACGATCTCTGCAATGGGGCTAGTTCCAGGAACTTCCTTAGACTTTCATTTTTCCTCAGTGAGGAATACTTAGACTTAGGAGTCTATCCAAAATCCATCTTGGATCAAAAGAAGATACAGTGGCCTCCTTCTTTGTGAAGATAGCATGAATCAGAGATGACCTTTTGGCCATAGATGAAATTGTTCCAGACAAAGAACATGTGATCACTGTTATACTAGGATTACCTCCTACTTGGGGTGCATTTGTTGCAAGACTCAATAGTTGGAAGGAAGCTCCCACTTTTGAATAACTATGGACCACTTGCAATCAAGAAGAATTAAGAATTTTATTAGTTGCCAAACCTGAAGGAGTGTCAAATGCCTATGCTGCTCAACACAGAGGAAACTTCAACAAAGGACCAAGGAAAAAGGTTGACATCTCCAAAGTAGAATGTTATCAATGTCATAAGAAGGGTCACTACAGGAGTGACTGTCCCAACAATCAAAGAAAGGAGAAAAGAGAGAGATCAAGCAAATGTTGTTGAAGAAGACCTAAAGAAAGCCAAACCTGAAAGAATCTGATATAACGGACTTACACTACTAAGTCCTTTGCTTCTAGTCTTAGATATTCTATTTTGTATTTTTGATGTTTTAGAATTTATAGGTTTTAACATATTTTTGGAAAAGACATTTTCTTTTGTTTTTATAAGTTTATTGGTATCCCTCAAGCTTTGGAGAGAGCCCTCAACATCTCCCAAAGATAAGTATCTCATTTCCTTTCAGTTTTTGGTTTCATGTGCTCATTTAAGTTTTGATTATATTAAATACTAATCACCATTCTCCCTCTATTGTCTTGATTAGGGAAACATCTACTATATCCTTAACGAGTATGAAAAAGAGCCTCCCAAGACAAGGTTTGTCAAGAAACAAAGGTATGTGCCTCAAAACTACAAAACATTGATTTCTTTATAATACATGTTCATTCATTTGACAATCTATTACTAACATCGTCATGTCTAGCTATATTGAATATTAATGATTCTTGTTTTGGGTGATTCAACACTTGATAAATCTATCCCCTCCTCATATTCTTCATTGATCTTATAGAACACTAGACAGGTTCTCTAGAAAACCCAAAACCTAAGGGTATGCTAATGTTAATGTCTGAAACCTTAATATTTCTTAGGATTATAGGGATATGCTAATTGAAGTTTTTGTTGATGATGTCGTGTTTGGGATTTCGGTATGATCATGAAACCTAACTTGTTAAGGGTTGAAATGATGTTGTCTAAAATCCCGAACCTTTAAAATTTTGATATAGTAGAATTTGCTTTGCTATGTTATGAAACCCTAGATATTTAGGGATTGGTTGGTCCTATAAGCAAATTCCTTGTTAGGTATTTAATTCCTAGGAATGAAACCCTAGGTTTATATATGTGACTATGTAGTTGAAACCCTAGCTTGGTCTAGGTCAATATATGTCTACTATGTTGCCTAACATATGATATGCTTATGCATGATGATGAATTCCTAGATATATGTGTGGACCTAATTATTAATGGTCATAAGTCTTAGGGTTTAATATAAGTCCTTGTCTGAGTTTGATATTCTAGGATGATGTTGAAATGAGAAAATCTAGGGTTTGTAGCTAACTCTAGTGGATGCTAGTCATGTTGTTGATTGAAGTTGTAATTGGTTCTTGGTTGTTAAAAGCTTATATATGATATCTAGGGTTTGTATGAAATTCTAGTAGGAAGTCTAACATATGAATTCTGAAAGTTGTTAAATACTTTTTAGATCTATATTTGTTTGAATTGTTTCTAGGGTTTGCAATATGTTATAGTACGTATGTCATATTATTGGTAGAAACATTGAAACCCTAGATGTAATGAAAGGCATTGATGAAGTAGTCTAGGGTTTATGACAAAATCCCTAGCAATATGTTGAAGAGTATGTAACTCTTGTTTGGGTATCTGATATATATAAAGTTGAAATGCTTCCGTGATTTTGATATGACTAACTTCATGCTTCTATAGATTTGCTTGTACTTGCTATCTAAGTTGTGCAGGTACATAATCTTCAAGATGGTGAAGACAATCGCAAGTTGATGTGAAAGATGATAATGATGATAACTCTGATAAGATCGATGGAAGCCACTAAAGATTCCCCGATGTCAAAAAGAAGAAGAGATCTCCCTAAGATTAAGAGGGAGCCTGGATAGAATCTCCCTAGTTGAGAGGAAGAGCATAGTTTTGGAGAATGAAGTTTGAAGGACATGTTGTATGAAAAGAAAAGAATCAAAGATTCAATTGATGGGCCTATCGTGTTTGAAAAGCAACATCAAGAAAACCCTCGAAGGTTTGTGTTTATTTATGAATATCTGAAAGTATATTATTGATTAGGGTTGTGTTCGTACAGGTGAATCTCTCGAAGGTTTTGATAGCATGTTGGTTACCAATCAGTTTGATTGGGAGAGATTTGTTGTCCTTGATCAATGATCTGCTAGATCAAGGAGTGTTGAGGCTTTGTGAGTGAAACATTCCCTGGGAGGACATTTAGCCAGCACTTTGTGTTGATGTCTAGGTCCCGAAGTTGGAAAGGTGGTGTTGATTGAAGAGTTCTGATTTCGGATACACGCATGGATCCATGGCTTGATGGTTAGCAAGTAAGCTTGATGATACCTATATAGGCTAAAAGCTTGAGTCCATCTTAGTCACGCCTAGATAGATGGCCTGGTCAGGAATCTAGTCCATGGCATTGCAGTGCCTAAACTATTGAGAGACGAATGGATAGATTGCCCTGCCCAGGAATCTAGTCAATGGCATTGTGGTCCCTAAAGTTCTTCATGGTTCATATATTTGAGATCTTCCTTGTAGTTGTATATAATGAATACCTCCGTAGTTAAGAGAGAGTGTTGGAAAATGTAACTAGGTTCGGTCTTCATTAAATATATTTGAGTCATCATGTAATGTATTTGTCAAAATAATAAAGAAAATAATTATTATTCTTATTACTTTGACTTATTAAAACATGGGTTTCATACTTGGGTCATCATGTTTTAGGTCAAAGTCCCCATTGATGACTTCTAGGATTTATTCTAAGTCAATAGAGTCATTGTACTTTTAAAGAGACCCTTCTTGGGCTTTTGAATCATGTAAAAAGGTTAAGTATTGAGTCAAATATGAATTATGTTGCCTCCACACCAAGTCGACCTTAAGATGATCAAGTCGACCTCAAAGAAGGCTATTCGACCTCACCAAATGACTATAAATGAAGCAGTTCGAATTCGATTTGAGGCACACTCACAACAAGCAAGTTCGATATCTCTTGAAGCTGGAAAAAGTGTGAATTGGAAGAAGGGAAAGGAAGTGTGAGCTTGATCTAGAAGAAGGAAAGGAAGAAAATTGAACCTTTGGTGCAACTATCTCTCTCTCTTGTGCCCTAGTTTGGAAGATCCAAGTTCTCTTATTGATGTCGTAGCCAGTTGATGTGTGATGTTGCTGCCAGTATAGGTCGAAGTTGCTATTGCTAGGTGTTGGTGCCTCAAGAAGTTGTATTAGGTCTAGATCGAAGTTTCTAAGAGAAGATCTAAGTATTCCAGTGAAGATCGAAGTCTTCAAGGCAAGTTAGAAGTGACTGGGACGAAGAAAATGCTACAACTGTTGTTGTTGCTAGGTCAAGGAGGATCATCTACAAGAGAAGAGGAAGGTTGACTTGGTCTGGAGGAAAGTTTGTGTCAAGGTCTAGAATCTTGGAATATCTCCGGAAAAATATTGAAGGAAGAATAACTGACTGGGTTTCCCCTAGAGAGGGGTTTTTCCCTGGCTGTGAGCCTATATTTGTTGTCCATTGTTTTATGTGTTTTTGCTTTGGTAATTGCTTGATGAACTAAAAGAAAGAAGATATAAGAAAACATAATAAGAAGTCAAGAACTTCACAAGTAATTATCAAGTATAAGAAAATCTTTCTACCTTTCTGATTTTCTAACATGAAGTATCTGCAAACACTATGTATTTATCTCAAAAATAATATGTTAATCACATGGGGAATCAAACCACCTAAGATTAGCCCAAAACTATCAATAATATGATTTTACCTCCATCTAATGAAAAAACAGATCTTACCAATATTCAGCACAACATAGGAATGCCCATAGTCAATATGTACCACAAATCAATAAGCATGAACACCTTGAATTGCGCCCCAAAGTCTTTATTATGATAGAAAAATTAGTTCTCAGCAGGAAAATAGTTTACAAAGATGCTTCCACGGCGATTTTCTAGCCAGTGATCCAAATGCTAGAGACCCAAATGACTCTCTAATTTATAGATAAATCCTCCAAGTGGAAAAATAACAGCTAGTTTCCTTGATCCTTGTCAAAATAATATTGGTCGTTGATAAACACTTCAAAATCTTTTAATCTCGACCCTTGATTTTTTATTTTTGAGGTATTTTCGAATTTAACATTTAATTCCATTTTAATTAACTCAAAATTAATTATTTTGAGCTAATTTCCTCAAAAATTTGACTTTGACTTAACCACCAAGGTCCAAGGGCCCAAATTTTCTTGAAACATACAATATTCCCTTGGTCGGGACCTTTAAAATTTGATTCCTTTAAGACCCACGAATTTTTCCACTCGGAGAATTAATTTTCCTATGACAACTTAATTTTGACTCTAATTCATTAATTTTCTGGCTTAGGATTTAATTTTATTTTGCCAAAAAAATTAATTAATTTACACATCAAGGGATTTAATATTTTTCCACCCTTTAATACATAAGATTTTACATTTACAACCCTCAAAGGAGGAATACACATTTCTCTTAAACTCTCAAAACACATAACCCATCTGCGACACAATATGATCTAATATACCAAGTGCTTGTAATACAATAATTAAGTCAACTATCTTAAATTATTCCTAAATCACCTTTACATTAGACTTGACTAAAACACTAGGACTCACCTAAGATTTCGACAATAAATTTCACCTTAGCTTTGGGGGTTTAAGATGGAGGGAAAAAACTCTTATGATTAGTTGTGTTTAGAAACACAGGTAATTAGTGAAGTTAAAAAACCTCCTAGGATGACATTCGTCGCCAAAATCATAGGCCTACCTTGGTTGTTACATACATTCAAGGTCTTACTAGATCATTTACATTACATAACTTGCAGAATGGGTTACAATGACATGTAGACTGCTGATAGATGAAACGATCCAGTTGAAAATATTTAGCACTTTAGCTTCCTTGGAACTTTGACAAATGTTATGCAACAAGCCACAAGGGCAGGAGGAGATGCCCATGGGGGACTATTTTGTGGAGTATCAGTCCTATGAGCCCGATTTCAGGGAGGTTGTCACCTTCAAGGACTTCTACCAGCTAAAGAGCAGCAATAGGAACAGGGGTTCGAGTAGTGGACACTACACACGTGACACTAACCTACAGCACAAGATGGGGAGATTATTCCTCCCAACTTTCTATGGCTCATCCAAGAGCTCAGCCAGGGCTTGGGTTGAGAAGCTAGATGTCTACTTCTAACTCAACTAGACGACAGAGGCAAAGGCAATCAAGATTGCCACACTGCACTTAGAGGGGGAAGCCCATGATTGGTGGTTCCATGGGTTGACCACTATGGGACATGCGGGAGTCATGGCCTGTGAGGATTTCATTTGGAGGGTATTGGAGCGTTTTGAGAGGAAACATCTGGAGCACTTTGGAGAGCTGACACAGCTCAAGCAGACTGGGAGTGTTGAGGCCTATATCTCTGAGTTCCTGAGATTGTCCATGATGGTGCCGGACTTATCAGAGACCAAGAGAGTCTTTATGGTTTTGGAGGGAATAGCAGAGTCGTTGAGGGGCTTGGTGAGGTCCAATAGGCCCACCACTTTGCAAGACGCAGTTGGTAGAGCTCAAGATTTACATGATGCATTGCCCAGGGCTAGGACGCAGATACCCCCTAGACCTAGGTTTCAACAGAGGGGGAGAGACATTAGGGTCCCACCACAAAGAGGCAGAGGCCCACCACCATCATCCCCATCAGGGGGAGCATCTTTCTTACCAGCAGCAGGAGTCATTGCTTCACTTCAGGGAGTTTCGAAGTACCTCACTTTGAGGATCAGGGGCACGATGCAAGGGCAACGTGTTTCAATGCTCGTGGATAGTGGGGCTACCCACAATTTCGTATATGCCAAGATCGTGGAGAGGAGGGGCATACACACGGAATCATTTGAGGGGTTCTTGGTATAGGTTCCAAGAGACCGAACCATGCAGTGCACCAGATATGTTCCCAGGATGGCAGTAGTGATGGGGAACTACTCCATGACGGACCACTTTTTTGTGGTTGATGTTCCCGACACCAACATAGTGCTTGGTGTGTAGTGGTTGTACTCACTTGGTCGTGTTACCACCGATTGGTAGAAGCTAGAGATGGGGTTCATGGGACCTAACGGGAAGATGGTCTTACTGTGAGGAATGCACTCATACCCTCCACAGAGAGTGTCAGCACACAGGATGGAGGTTGATTTGAGACACGTGATATAGTGTGGGCAATGGAGCTAAGGGTATTAGATGCAGGGGGTAAGCCCCAACCACCACACCCGAATGTGCAGGATATTCTAGACATGTACCTAGCAGTATTTGGGGATATTCTGCCAGGACGGCTGCCTGATAAGGGGCTTGAGCACATGATTGAGATTGAACCAGGAATACAGGCAATGATTACGACACCCTACCGACATCCCAAGACCTATTGGGATGAGATCGAGAGGGCCATTCATGAGTTGTTGGCATTAGGGCATATCAGGCCTAGTTCTAGCCCTTTTGCTTCATCAGTTGTCCTGGTGAAGAAGGATGGCATGCTGAGGATATGTATTAATTACCAGGCCCTTAAAAAGAAGGCGCTGAAGAACCGGTACCCTATTTCCCGAATCGACAAGTTGATTGATGAACTTAGAGGAGCTAAGTACTTCTCTAAGTTAGACCTGCATTCGAGGTACCATCAGATCAGGGTGCGTGAGCAGGATGTCCCCAAGACTGCATTTCGTTGCCATTATGGGCATTTTGAGTTATTGGTGATGCCCTTTGGGCTAACTAATGCACCAGATACATTCCAGTCCTGCATGAACCATGTGTTCCAGGGGCAGCTGAGGCTCTATGTCCTTGTTTTCTTCGACGATACATTGATCTATAGAAGGGCATGGGAGGAGCACTTGCGAGGTGCTCAAAATCTTGGAGGGGCAACAGTTCTATACTAAGTTGTCCAAATGTGAGTTCGAGTTAACGGAGATGCTCTATTTGGGGCACATCATTGGGGAGGATGGCGTGAGGGGGCATGAGGAGAAGATTCGAGCCATCCGGGATTGGTCAGTGCCCCAGAATGTGACTGAACTAAGGGGTTTTGTGGGCATATGCACTTACTACAAGAAGTTCGTGAAGGGCTTCTCACAGTTAGCAGCCCCCTTCACTGATTTGACCAAGAGGGGGCCCTTCACATGTACCGACAAGGCACAGACAACGTTCGAGCACCTCAAGGACGTGATGAGTAGTTGCCCAATATTAGCACTTCCTAATTTCACCCAGTCATTCACATTGGAGTGTGATGCGTTGGGTGAAGGGGTGGGAGCAGTATTGTCACAGGGTGTACACCCCATTGCTTTTGAGAGCTAGAAGCTCCTTCTGCGCAAGAGATTGTACTCGATTTATGACAAGGAGATGTTGGCCATTATGCATGCCTTGCCAAATTTCGGCAGTACTTAGTGGGCAACAGGTTTAGAGTGAAGACTGACCATAATAGCCTTCGTCATTTTCTGGGGCAGAAGGGCCTCAACGATAGGCAACAGAAGTGGGTCAATAGGATCCAGGCCTATGATTTTGACATAAAGTATGTCAAGGGCAAGCATAATGTGGTGGCAGATGCGATATCTCGAAGGCTCGCAACACTTTCCCTCATGAGCATTTTCCATGATTGGAAAACATAGCTGCTGGTGGAGTACTCCAAGCATCAACAAGCATTTGAGATCTTGGAGGGCACCTATGGGGATGAGCACTACTGTGTGATGGCAGATGTTATTTATTACAGGGGGCGCATCTATTTGGTTTATGGTCCACATTTGAGGGAGAAAATCCTCCACGCACCCCATGATTCGCCATTGTCAGGACACCAACGGTTCCTAAAGACGTATAGGGCAGTGAGGGAGCGTTTCTCGTGGCGGAGCCTCAAGGGGGATGTGTTGAGGCATGTACAAGAGTGTGAGGCCTGCCAGAGGAACAAGGGGGAGTTGACTCATTCGACAGGGCTAATACAGCCACTACCTATTTCAGAGGGAAAATGCGAGAGCATCTCGATTGACTTCGTCACAAGCCTTCTCGTGGCACAGAGTCGTGATTACATCTATGTGGTGGTGAACAAACTAACGAAGTATGCCCATTTTCTCACTATTCTGGCCAGGTACTCTGCTTCTCAGGTTGCAAAGTTGTTCTTTAGGGAGGTCTTCTGGTTGCATGGTCTTCCCAAGACCATAGTGAGTGACAGGGACAGTCGCTTCACGAGGGCTTTTTGCCAAGATATCTTCAAGTTAGTGGGCATAAAGCTTACACCCAGCACCAGCTACCACCCCCAAACCAACGGGCAAATAGAGATCGTCAACAAATGGCTGGAGGGGTACTTGTTGAACCATGTGACAGGGCAGCAATGGGATGGGCAAAATGGCTACACTTAGGGGAGTATCGTTACAATACTACCTATCACATGTCCATCGGTATGTCACCTTTCTACGCTTTATATGGTTATGATGCTTTATCTTTTGCTGACATTGTTTTTGGGGACAGTCGGTCCCCAAGGGCCAAAGATTGGATCTAGAGAGCCAAAAAATTCTCAAGGCTCTCAAGGATAACTTACAGACAACAAAAAATCAGTAGAAGATGTATGCAGACAGGCATAGGGTGGAGAGGAACTTTGAGGTGGGGGACCTCATCCTTTTGCGCCTCCAACCCTATAGGCAATCAACGCTGAAGCAAAAGGGGGACGAGAAGCTGTAGCCACGATTTTATGGGCCTTATCGAGCCACCAGGAGGGTCAGTGAGGTGGCCGACGAGCTAGAGCTTCCACCGAGAAGTCGAGTGCACAATGTCTTCCATGTTTCGTGCCTCAAGAAGGTACTGGGCCAACAGGTGACAGCAGTTTCAAAGCTACCTCCACTAGAGGATGATGGGCATCTGGTTTTAGAGCCTAAGGCCATCATGGACAGCCGAGAGAGGAGGTTGAGGAGCAAGGTCATTAGGGAGTTTCTGGTCAGGTGGAAGAGCCTACTCGAGGAGGATGCCACTTGGGAGGGTAAGTAGATTCTTCAACATCTAACATTGCAGTTGCTTGGGGACAAGCAACATTTTGGCGGGGAGGATTGTGATATTCCCACTTAGCAATATTGCTAAGGGGAGATATCAATTTTGTCAATTTTGTCATATTTTGTACTATTACCTAGAAAAAGTGGGTTGTGAGACCTCACTTGAAGTTTTGAGCTAAGGTGAGGGCCCAACATAGGAGAAAAGGAGGAAATTGAATGGCTAGTCAACGGTGGGCCCACCCCAAAAGGGAATACGCTCCCCTCTTGGTAGTATGCACTTTTGGAGGGAAAAGGTGGGGGAAAATCGATGGATGTGTCCTGTTACGCACCATTTTGGGGGTAATATCCCTAAGAGAAAAAAATTCTCCAAGATGGTCCTCAGGCAACAGCCAGCGGAGCGTTGCAGCCATCAACTAGCTCATTGTGCCATTTCTCTGCCACTTGAGCCAACCATGTGGTCCCTCGCCCATCTACCATGATCATATGTTTGAAGGTGGGCCTCCCAAATCTAAAGGTATGCCTTATCATGTTGAAATTGAGTATTGTAGTTTGCTTATCATGGACACTTCTGAGCATGGAATAATGAGGGGATTCAACGGAAAGGATGGGCTAGGTCTGTGCTTCTGACCCCTTTTAGGAATTAACCTTGAATTCTAGTCTCGTGGGAACTCTTTCACTGACTATTTGGTTTCAGGGATAGTATTTCACGAGAAACCCCGATTTTGGTTGCGTGGTCCCGCTACCTTATCTGCTTATATTGCCCTCTTTCCATTCATTATTACCCCATCCATCATTTCTCCCACCTGGGTCTACATCCCTCCAATCGGGTCCACATAGGCTTCGCTGACCCCTTCCCCTTTCCCACACCTTGGGTCATGGCCTGGAATGAAGCCTGGAGGTTGATGTAACTGAAAAGAAAGTTAAAAGCATATATGGCCACATTCAACAGGAAAGGTACCACAAAATGCAAAATATGGTCGGGACAAAAACATTTAGCACATGGGCAAAAAGCCAATACATGAGCTCTACCCCATCACATGGCCATCACCCTAGTTCCTAAAGGTTCTATGAGTCTTCTTCATCATATAGGAACCCATGATTGTCCCAACCCCTAGTGAGCGATGAACTGCCCCACCTTAAAAATGGGATTCCATGGTATTTCCACCACTATATCTTACACATCATGTTCTAACCCCTTGAGTCCCGAGCAGTCAATGAAAGAAAATCATAAAAAAAAGGCAAAAGGCATAAAAGAAGGGTGGAAAAATCAAGGCTGAGGCCCCTCATGTATCACGATTGCTCCCTCCCATACATTATAAACCCAAGTGTGGACTTCCCTCTTATCAGCTACCCTTGTACCCCAGCATATGACCCAGGGTTGCCCCTTCTCATTCCCTATTTCATTCATCTATCTGCCACATGCCACCACTTTTTGAAGGATGTACCTTGGGTATATTATCCCCTTTAGAAGTAGAAAACACCTAATAGGGCACTTGGTTAACCCCATTTGGAGTTTAGGAAACACTGGCACATCCCGAAGCCCATTATGGAAGGGTGGGCCACTATGAAGTCTCTCCCTATGGTCCATGGTTAGGTATGTTAATTTTTGGTAGCATCGGAAGAGCTCTAGCCTTGAAAAATGGTGGAGAGGCTAAGGCACATGAGTTCTAAAGAACCCAGAAACCGTTTGGTGAAATTCCACCCGGATTGTATTTTATTAAAATAATTAATATTTATTATGGAATGGAGTTCCTAAGTCTAAACTTAGGGAAATTAAAATATTAATGAGTATTAATCAAAATATGGGTGAGAATGACCTAAAAGGCAGATCAAGTCATGTTTTAATCTTAGCCATTGATTAGAGACTTAATCTCGGTCATTGAAGACTCAACAAGAAAAGTATAAAATGGAGGCTTGGGGTTCATTTGAAAACACACAGAGAGATCGAGGAAATCAATTTTCTGAGGTGAGAAGTTCTCAGGAGGAAAATCAATTAGGGAGATCCTGCAGCTAAGGGGCAAAGAGAATCCGGGAGAAGGATTTTCCAGAGAATGCTGACAGAGAGAGGCGGAGAGGGCTTGTGGAGGCAGCACAATAGCCGGGAGAGTTGACACTAGGCCAGTCTGGGCCCACGCAGTCTTGACGCAGAGCCAGAAGGGCCAGCGCAAAGCAGAAAAGTTGTCTATCACGCAGAAGCCGGAACTGCCAGATGCAGCCGAAACTGCCAGGAATTGCCGGAACAACTGGGATAGCTGATGCAGAGGGCAGAATAGGTGACGTAAAGCCTGAAAGGCTGACGTAGGGCCTATGCAAGGCCAGCACAGAAATAGTTGGAGTTAGCCAGTCTTGTGTCGGATCAGCCGAAATTTTACGGGGTGAAGTGAGGTAAAACTCACTCAGATTTTCTGCCAATATTTTCTCTGTAAAGGATTGCTAGATGAGCATCCTAGATTTGTATTCAGATATTTCTCCTGCATAATAATAAACCCTCTGAACTGTTGCACCGGTTTTCCCACATTGGGTTTTTCCGAGGACTACTGTGTCCAAAAATAAGTGTGTCCTATGTATGTTGTTCTTTGCTCTGTTTTCTGTTTCATGAGATCAAATATTTAATTAGTGTCAACTACAAAAGTAATTTGCTTCAGTATTCAGAAGAATAACTTGATGAATGTTTATTAAAATCAAGTAGGTGAAGTAGATTCAGGTTTGCTGCAGTAGAGGTTCCTTCAGTGTAGGAATTTTCACATGGTATCAGAGCATTGATTTTGAAACAGGAAGAGCAGATCCAGTACTGAGCAATGAGGCCGAAAGCTACACTTGGCAACAATTTGAATCCCCTTGGACGGATTCTGCAGTCCTTGTTGGGAAGCAAATCCAAGGAAATCTCTCTCTGAGTGAGACGACAAAGAGATATGATTTCCAATTCATGAGTTTGCAGAGGTAGAGGGAGTGACGCAGAGCCTCAGCGCAGTACTTGAAGGGCGCAATTTCTACCGGGGCAGAAATCCGCTAGAAAAGAACAAAGACACGTAGAAGGGGAATTTTCTCCTCAGAGAAATTTCTCCCATAAAGTTTGAATTTCTCACTTGCTAAGTAGCTGAGCAGTGACTAGAGGAGTCAGTTCAACAATTGGGTGAGATGGCATCGCATGGGCTCAAAGATCAGGACAGGTTGGAAGGAGCTTCCAACTATGGCATATGGAAGACCAGAATCTTCGTTGTTTTGGAGGAATATGATCTCGAGTCCTACGTCAATAGTGTTGTAGTTGTTCCTGCTGACAACGATCAAAAGAAGAAGTACAAGGCCAAGCAGGGGAAGGCAAAGAGGTTCATTCTCGATGGAGTTCAAGATCACGTGGTCTCACACTTGCAAAGCAAGGATACAGCCCAGGAGATGTGCGAAGCCTTGTCATCTATGTACGAAGGCTCTTCCAAACAAGGAAAGATGTATTTATGGCAGCTGTGGGAGTGGCACAAAGACGAAGGAGGAGGAGGAAGACACAGCTCTAGCATCGAAGGGGCAGCAGAAGCAGAAGCAAAAGAAGGACATTTCGAAGGTGAAATGTTTCAGATGGGCGAGATGGATCACTTTGCATCTGTCCTTTTCTAGCAAAAGGATAAGGACGAGAAGCATGATCTAAAGGTTGCAGCCGCGAAAATAGACGAGGATGAGTATGCCATGAGTGCCCACGCATCTCTAGGAGGGAGATGGGGCAATGTTGAGTTGTAGTCGGGAGGACTACATGTGGGTAGGATCCTTGAGGAGTCCACCTCTTGGATCAATTCCTTGCTACGGGAACCCAAGATTTAGCAGTAACAAGATGGACATACTGTCAAATGATGCAATGGGTTGTTTAGAGGACAGATCCAGTAGTCGGAGGCCAGAGACTGATCAACGCAGAGCAAGGTTGGCAGCAATGCAGTTGGCATAGTGCAGAAACCAGCAGCAATGCAGTTGGCATAGAGCAGCGCAAAAGATTCAGAGGGTCAACAATAGTCAGACTCCAACATTCATTGGATTATGCTAAACACAGTTAAGTTCAGTTAATTTTGGATGCTTTTTGGCTGCTTCTCTCAACAACTGAGTTGCAGTACGGATGTAGTGTTAGCAGTGGCAGTGTTGGCAGCATAGCAGACGAACGTTTGAGAGGGAGTTGTAGTACAGATGCAGCAGTGGTAGTGGCAGTGTCATGGGCAGCAATACAGTAGCAGTAGCAACATAGTGTTGGTGGCAGCAACAGTGCATAAAGGAGGTGCTTCAAAAATAGAGCAGCATGCAGGTGGACATTGTTACTAGAGCACTTTCATCCCAAGAGGGAGTGTTAGTTTTTGGTAGCATCAGAAGTGCTCTAGCCTTGAAAATTGGTGGAGAGACTGAAGCACATGAGTTCTAAAGAACCCAAAAACCGTTTGGTGAAATCCTACCCAAATTGTATTTTGTTAAAATAATTAATATTTTTAATGGAATTCCTAAGTCTAAACTTACGGAAATTAAAATATTAATGAGTATTAATCAAAATATGGGTGAAAATGATCTTGAAGGCGGATCAACTCATGTTTTAATCTTTGTTGTTGATTAGAGACTTAATCTCTGTCGTTGAAGACTCAACAGGAAAAGTACAAAATGAAGGCTTGGGGTTCATTTTAAAAAACACACAGAGTGATTGAGGATATCAATTTTCTGAGGTGAGAAGTTCTCAAGAGGAAAATTGATTGGGGAGATCCTGCAGCTGAGGAGCAGAGAGAATCCTGAAGAAGGATTTTCTGGAGAATACTAACAAAGAGAGGCGGATAGAGTTTGTGGAGGCAGTGCAGTAGCAGGGAGAGCTAATGTTGGGCTGGTCTGGGCCTACGCAGTGTTGATGCAGAGCCAGAAGGGCCAGCGCAGAGCAAAAAAGTTGCTTGTCACGCAGAAGCCGAAACTGTCGGAAGCAGTCAGAATTGCTGGAAGCAGCCGGAACTGTGGGATAGCTAACGCAGAGGGCAGAAGAGGTGATGTAGGGCCTACGCAGGGCCAGCGCAGAAAGAGTCAGGGTTAGCCAGTATTGTGTCGGATCAGCCGGAATTCTGGCGAGTGAAGTGAGGTAAAACTCAATCAGATTTTCCACCAATATTTTCTCTGTAAAGGATTGCTAGATGAGCATCCTAGATTTGTATTTAGATATTTCTCCTGCATCATAATAAACCCTCAGAACTGTTGCACCGGTTTTCCCACATTGGGTTTTTCCGGGGACTATTGTGTCCAAAAATAAGTGTGTCCTATGTATCTTGTTCTTTGCTCTGTTTTCTGTTTCATGAGATCAAATATTTAATTAGTGTAAGTTGCAGAAGTAATTTGCGTCAGTATTCAAAAGAATAACTTGATGAATGTATATTAAAATCAAGTAGGTGAAGTAGATTCAAATTTGTTGTAGTAGGGGTTCCTTCAATGTAGGAATTTTCACAGAGCTCATTTACTCGATTTCTCTAATGACTTGTACAGGAAGGCTAGGGGACGCATTGGATCTTATGCAAGATTGTAGATGGTTTCCATTTGGGTTTGGTCTCCCTATACTGGGTCCTACTCCTGCGAAGGGCTACATTGGCACATGTAGGGTGAGCATTGAGAGCCATGGGCCTCCACAGCAGCAGATTGCACTCTATGGATCGCGACAGCCATTCAGAGATTGCTCGTGGTTCACTTACTGGACGAGGAGGATGCACCTGATCTATCAAGCCCAGCTGGCCCCAAATCTACACCATACACTTGGCAAATGATCCAGGACTTGTACGATGATGTGGCATCACCTACATTATTATCCTAGCCTTGCAGGCGACAAGCATCTTCGATTTGTTTGGAGACCCATGAGGACACTTGTGTGCCCCCACATGTCATTTGGGGCACCACAAGTTATTTCAAAGGGTCAACCCCTTGTCAGCTGCTTTTGAGGGTCCTATCCTTCATTGTGGCACCCATGGACCTCATTAGGCCTCTTAGAGGGCCATATGAGATGCATATATTATTATTTGACCTCTTGAGAGGCTTACTATTCATTTATGATGTTATTCTTGTTATTTTTGTCATATATTTTGGATGGGATTTTCGTTGTTTTAAGGCTAATTGCTTCATGCAAATTATTGCTTAATATTGTGGGATTGTTTCTATTATAACATTCTCTCCCTGTCTTGGGCCATGTAGTATGAGAAAAATCTCCTAGGGGTAAAATCGGACTTGATAATCCATTCCTCTTATGCATTCGAAGTATAAAAGCTGCAAGATTGTTTTCACTTGACCTAGAGGGTTTGTGAAGTAATTTTGAGGCCTCCTTGACTGGGAACCAAGAAATCTTACACATAATCAACATAGACTCCATTCTCCCAGGGATTAAGGCACTGATATACCAAGGGTGGTGACCAAAACACATATTCTTTCACCTTCTCCCAAGTCTATCCCTATTGGGGTGCCTAAGGCATCAATTTTCCGACAAGTTAGCCACCAAAAAAGTTCAATCTCCTAGGAACTCCTGTGCTGGACTTTCCTCTAGCCCTCCTCCAAAATTGAAGACTTTCTGACGGTGGAATTAGGAGAAAATCCAAGCCCTAACTCCGAGACCAAAACTTGCCTTGCCATCCCCAAGGCTAGCACTTCCTAACATCATTGAGTGAAATACTTTCCTTGATCCTTTCCCCTTGTCTAGGGTAAGAATATCATTGATTGTTTCATACCTTCCTCTACTATCCTAGACTGAGTCCACTTGGCCCCGTGCCATCCCGCTCCTTCAAAGGACCATTCTTCAAGAACCATCCGCGATACCAATTCTAACCAGGATTTTAGGGTGTGAGGAACTCCTTTCAAAGCTTATTCCCATACACCTAACCCCCAAAATCCTCTTCCTTTCCCTAGAAAGTACATAGTACCTTGCTTAAAAAGAAAGCAAGCTCCATCCTTTAAAACCTTCTAGGAAAGGGTTTGGGTCACTCATATCCATTGACTTATCATATATTAGTGACTCCATACATATCGGGTCTCTTCCCAACTATGAAAGTCCGTAAATAGAAGGGAGCCTAAGCTAAGGTGACAGTGGGCTAAGACTCCATTTATTTGCCCTTAGCCTAGCATTTGCCCTTTAGGGATCCCCCTTAGGTCCCCTTCTAGTTTGAGCGGTAACAGATCCCACATGGGGAAATTAGAGGCTCAATGACAAAATAGGAGAGGTACTCATTTTTGGAGCATCTGTGATCATTTGAACATTCACCCTTGACTAGCACGCTTGAGCTGAGAGCCAAGTCTGCATGTGTTGTTGAGCACACGAGATTTGTTGAAAAAATTAACTAGTTTCGCTCTTCATAAAATGTATTTGTCAAAAGAATTTTTATTATTGTTACAATGACTTATTAAAGCATGAGTTTCATGTTTGGGTCATCATTTTATTAGTCAAATTCCCAATTGTGGACTCCTAGGATTAATAAAGAGTTATTAGAGTCATTGTATATTTTATGAGACCCTTCTTGGGCTTTCGAACGATGTAAAAAGAATTAATTTTTAGTCAAAAATGAAATGTGACCTCCACACCAATTTAGCCTCAAGGAAGGCAATTCGACCTCATTGGAAGGCTATATATGCAAGGAAGTTCGACTTCATTTGAGCATCTCACTCTCTGAAGCATAGTTCGATATCTGAAGTTGAAAGCTGGAAACTAGAAAAATGTGAAGTTGAAGGAAAGGGTTAAAAGGAGTGTGAGTTTGGTCAATAAGGAAGGGAAGAAGAAAATTGAAGTTTTGGTGTCTCTCTCTCTCTCATGTGGGCTAGTTTAGGAGATCGAAGTCTCCTTGTCAAGGTCAAAGTTGTTGCTGATGCCAGAAAGTCAAAGTTGTTGCTAATGCCAGAAGCTGCCAAGTCGAAGCTGCGGCTGATGTCGGAAGTTGCCAAGTCGAAGTTGTTGTTGATGCCAGAAGCTGCCAAGTCAAAGTTGCTAGGGTCGAAGTGTTGCTGCTACTAGATCGAAGGTTGGATTGAAGAAGAAGAGGTTGTCTTCATGTGTGTAAGGGCCCTAAATTCAGAATTTAACAAGGTCTAACAAATTCATGTTCAGAAAAACTGTGAAGCCTTAAATTCGAAATTTAATAGAGTTTAACAATATTTCTGCTCACAAATATGAAATTTTAATACAAAATTTGTCCATTATTCTATTGAGTACCAACCTATCTGCTCTGTCGTGACTCTTGCTCCCTTTGCATTACCAAAACGACCAAAACCTCCCGGCTAAACTGAGCACAACTTCAATGCCCAACTCCAAAGTACTTCAATCCCGAGGTACTCTGGCCCCCGTGCCCAAAACTTCAAGAACAATTGAACTCGAAATGCCTTCTATCAGCTCAATGACATTGTGACAATCAAAACGACCAAAACCTCCCAGCTAAATTGAGCACAACTTCAATGCCCAACTCCAAAGTACTTCAATCCCGAGGTACTCTGGCCCCCGTGCCCTACACTTCAAGAACAATTGAACTCAGAATGCCTTTTATCAGCTCAATGACACTGTGACAATTTCCTATTATCTCTCTGTAAATTTACCAAAATTCCTCATTCCACTTCCTTTAAAGACCAGCCCCCCATCTAAGTCATACCCCTCCTCCTTATATCTCTTTGAATCACCGTCTTACTCCCTTTTGACCGTCTCAGTGTTCTGTTACGTGTAACTCAACATGTTCTCCAATCCTTTTAATCTTGTCATAAGATTTTATTTAGTAGGTTATTCACCTTTAGAGAATATGCTTAGTCGACAAGTTTAATCCTTTGACTTTATTAAAATGTTATAGTTTTATGTTCTTTTAATTGTATTTATCATATTTCCTTAAATTCCCTTATATTGTAATTAATACAAAGTATATAATTTCATTTATTATATTTAATAATCAACAATAAATAATATAATATTATGCTAAAGTTCTTATTTGGTTAATATAGTTCATAATATTATAGTTACTTTCTATTTTGTACAACACTTTGTATTTACTTTTATTTTGGATAACATGTTAATAATGTTTTTCATAGTAAGTAACCCATCTTAATACATACATTATATTCTATCGAGTTTGGTATTTCCTCAGTGTCTCAATAATTCATTTATTGGACTTTTCATAATTAGTTAACATGTATACTAATGCAGTGCATACGATGCATGCATATGTAGCTATCATGTGCATGCTTTGTATGCATGTTAATATTCATATTCTCTTTGTAATTGTAGGTGGGTCATTACATATACCCCCTTTCAGAAAACTTCATCCCGAAGTTATGGTTTATATAGTATGTTAGTAATTATTTAGTGATTAGTATAATTACGTAAGAATTTTGTTTTATTGTGAGGGCGCTTAAAATTTGTTTACTGAACATTTATAATTTTACAACTATAATAGTCATACCCTGCCCCACACAGGTTCCCAAGCTATTCTCGAATCATCCTATCCTTCCTAATCTCTTCTGCTCCCATCCCATCCATCCTCTACTGGAGTATGCCATGGCATCAATTATACTGATCTAACCATTCATAAACCCTAAAGATAACAACGTTTACTATATCGACCTAATTTCGTAGTAGGCATCTGGCAGTCATCATCACATGTCTAGGGGAGCGTGACCCACACAGTCCTCCCATGACTCCAGGTTTTGGAGGATAAACAGTGGGAAATACCTCTACCCCTCCTAGTAGGACCAGGGTCTGTTGAAGTTTCTAAGTCTACCAATTAGAAACCCTCCATGCACTTTACTAATTTATTCCTACCTACTTGTTCCGTTACTTAACAAGTTATTTACAATGTAAATACTGAAAATAAACACTAGTGCATGCTCAACATATTACAGATCAACAACTGAAGCAAACAGAAACAAGCACACACAATGACACCGTTATTTTTGGACCAATGTCCCCGGAAAAACCCAATGTGGGAAAACCGGTGCAACTATCTGAGGGTTTTCTTATTAAGCAATTTCAGAGTACAATCTGAGAGCCAAATCCAGCTTACCCAATCTACCCCAGAAACCCCAACATCTGCATTTTTGGACTACATCAGACTCTCTCTGCCCAGCACTGGCCCTACGTCACCCTGAATGGGCCTGCATCAACCTCAGGAGGCCTTGCATCAGCCTTCTGGCCCTCTAAGTTAGCAACACTGGCCTCTCTGAAGCACTGCGCAGCTCCCGGCTGCCTCTGCATGGCCCTGCGTCAGCCCTGGCTACTACTGCATCACTCTCTCTGGCTCATGCGCTGCTCTCCCGGCACTATCTCTGTCTCTCTGTGCTCAATGCCCCTCAGCTGCAACTCTGATCACTAATTCTATCTCTTTTAGCAAACCCCGCTCTAGAGAATAGAATGATTGATCATCTGGTGTACTCTCCAAGTGACCCTCAAGCCCCCTCTTATACTTTTCTCGTTGACATATCAACAGTCGAGATTAAGTCCCTAATCAACGGCTAAGATTAGATCTAGCTTGATCCACGTCTTTTGAACCATTCTAACACAGTTTTATATTAATCTACATTAATATTTTAATTTAATTAAGTTTAGACTTAGGGACTCCATTAAAAATATTAGTTATTTTAATATCTCCTGAACTGTTTAGAATCAGCCCAAACCTTTTCTAGGTATTGGAGATCTCATGTGCCCCAACCTCTCCACCAAATTTCGTGGCTAGAGCACATCCGATGCTACCCCAAATCAACAGAGTCAACACCCTATCATGAAATCTCATTGAGCTTCAATTGTTCTTGAAGTTTTGTCATCACGTGGTCGGTTTGGTAACGATGTTATCTGCAATGTAAACACTTGTCCACATATTATAACACATGCATCATTATATTCAAAGGAAATTGTATTTTAATAACATCTCCTGTGTATATCACATATGTTACTATCTATGATATCGATCTTTGCGTTCATATAATGTGCTTGCCCATGTCCAGTCCATATATTTGTAAGTTAACTTTCATGTTAAAATGTAGTCGTTCTTTTATTTCGATCTCATCATTCATGTTTGATATGTAAAATAAAGTTATAGACATGATATCCATAATGGAATTCATAATTCATATTCATATCATGCATCAGCAATGTTAAACATGTAATATATTTTCCTATTGGTATCCATGTTTCAGTAATGTTAAGCAAATAACATACTTCATATTGGTATCCTTGTACCAGCAAAGTTAAGCAAGTAACATGTACTATGTACCAGCAAAGTTAAGCAAATAACATGTACTATGTACTAGCAAAGTTAAACAAATAATATAGACCATGTATCAACAAAATAAAAATTCATTTTTATATGTGATAATCCAAAATAATTTTAAGTATTTGACTTAACATAAAGTAAATATATACATAATATGGCTTTAAGTTCTTCAAAATTAATAAAAATTGGGGTATCTTTGACATATGATCTTTGTATCTTCTCAGGTAGTTGATCCAGCGCTATACTTGTCCCACTGGACCTTAACTTAGTCTACCAGGCGATTCCTAAGCTATCGAACCCTATGTTCCAATATACGTAATGATTAGACCGAAATTGTTTTGTCATCTGATACCTACAGCTCCTTCCATTGAAGGTTATGAGATTTGTCAGTTATGTAATGTCGTAATATGGATACATGGAAAACAATATGAACTTTATGCAAGTGAAGTGGCAGTGCAAGACGATATGTGATAGGTCCAACTTTTTCTAGGACTTTGAATGGTTCAATAAATTGGGGTGACAGTTTCGTTCATTTTTCGAATCGGATAGTGCTTTTGTTTGGTCTGATGCAGACAAAAACCTGATCTCCTACTTCATAATTCCTATCTGTCCTATGCGCATCAGCATAACTTTTTTGTCTATCTTGTGCCTCTTTTAATTGTTTCCTAATTTTTTCACCTGTTGAATTAATTCCGGTCCCATTATTACCTGATCTTCTAATTTGTTCCAACTTAACGGCCTTTTGCAAGGTCTTTTGTAAAATGCTTCAAATGGAGCCATTCCGATTGAACTATGGTAACTGTTATTATATGCAAATTCTACTAAGGAAAGTACTTTTTCCAGTGTGATTGTTGATCCATAACGTACATCCTCAGCATATCTTCTAGTACTTGTTCACCCTTTTTGTTTTCCCATCAGTCTCAAGATGATAAGTTGTACTAAAATTTAATTGAGTTCCTAAGGCTGATTGCGTACAAGTCCAAAACCTTGAAGTAAATCGTGAATCTCTATCTAATATGATCTTCTTAAGTACTCTATGAAATCTGATAATTTCATTTATAAATACCTGAGCTACATCAACAACTCCGTAAGTATCTCTTATGGGGATGAAATTGGCTCTTTTCGTTAATTTATCCACCACAACCAGAATGGTATTATGCCTTTGTGGAGTAAGAGGTAGCTCGACGATAAAATCCATGGGAAGTATCTCCCATTTGGTCAAAGGAATGTCGTGAGGTTGTAAGAGACCTGCTGGGTGACAATGGTCAGCCTTCATTTACTAGCATTTGAGACATTTTACACCGAATTGGACAATATCGCATTTCGTGTCTGCCCAAAAGAAGAGTTTCCATGTATCAACATACATTTTCTTTACACCAGGATAAGGCTTCCTTAAGGATGGTGTCTCAAAGATCCCCATTATAAGGAATGTACATCCTTCCATGAAATCACAAAATTCCATCATCTTCTAGTTCATATCCCTCAAACTTAGGTTCTTTTTGGATTTTTACTATCAAGCCTAGATCTCAACTTTAAATACCAACTTTCTCTCAAGAGGTGTTATAGTACTTGTTTCCTCAAATCTACCTTGATAGGTATGAGGGAAAAAAATTGTGGTCTTCTACTTAAAGCATCTTCTACCATATTCTCTTTTCCTTTAATGTAAGAAATTCCAAAGTCATACTTAGGAATTCACTCCATCGTCTTTGCCTAGAATTCAGGTCTCTTTGAGTAAACAAATATTGTAGACTTTGATGGTTGCTTTTGAGCATAAATCTTGCCCCTACAAGATAGTGTCTCCATATCTTTAACGCTAATACTACAACGGCTAATTCTAAATCATGTGTGGCATAGAATTCTTCACGAGACTTCAACTTTCTTGAGGTATATGATTTTACTCCTTTGTCTTGAATTAATACTACACTTAATCCTTGCTTGGATGCATCAGTACATATAGTAAAGTATTTTCCATGTCAGGTACTCACAAGATTGGTGCATTGGTCAACAATCTTTTAAGTTTAGTGAATGTAATATTGTATTCTTCAGTCTGTTCATATCTACCTCCTTTACGTTGGAGGGTTGTGACAGGGGTTGCAATTTTTTATTTTATTTTTAAACCCTTCTACAAAGTTACAAACCTTTGATAGTATCCTGCTAAATAAATATTTGTTAAGAAACTATATATATATATCCACTTTGTAACTATACTTACCATCTAACTTATAATTGGATGGTACACTAAATTTCCAAAATACCACTTATCTAAAACTTTGTGGAAATAGATATTAGTATTCCATCTTTAGGTCAAAATACCTTATTCTAAGTCGAAGTACGCTAATAAATTTTACACTTCTAAGTATAACATTTTATATTTGTATAGGTACTATAATAATTCTTTTGATCATTTGTAAGAATGAAAGAGCTACTCTTTTTACCTAAGATCCAATGTGAACCATTTTAAATTTAATAAGCTTATGAATATCAAATATTAATACCATACAACTTTCTTGTAGCAAGAATATTTGAAATTTTATAATAACGTTTGTATAGGCTTATTTTTATCTACCAAGTATAAAACAAACATATGTATTTGCATGCATTACTGGTAATAGGTATAAATCATTATCTCTAAATCGGAATATATAGAAACATGATATAAGCCATACCATATAACATATATATGACTATATTTCCTACCTTCACACATTCATATTATAAATCTATATACTATGATAAACACATGCCTACATCGGGTCACACGTTTTATGTCATCACAAATACATCCCATATCCTTTAAGAGTCACATTTCATACATTATATGCATTATTACAATTATATTATTTAATACTTACGTTACATACCATCACCTTTAAGTTCTTATGTCACCATTTGCATTCATTAATCATACATGTTATTACCTAGTGCTTTTATTTGGAGCCCGGTTGCATGAAATGGTCTTTACATAATTTAAGGACTCACACAATAATAGAGAGACACGTGCTCAATAGTGAGCACAAGTACAATAGCATGGTATGCAAATTTCATCTGAGTTGGCATGGTGATGGAAAAATGATTTAGTTAACATTGGTGTTTTCATACTCTAAACTTCTAGGGACAATATTTGAACTTCTAGGGACAATATATTTGAGAAATTACTAGAATAGTGTTCCGAAGATTATCCATATGTTTATAATTTTTTTTGTATTCAATATGCATGCCAAAAGAAAACTCACTCTAAGTGATAGTGAAAGCATGCAAGATGCATCAAAGAGATTTAGAACAGTCGGTGAAGGAGCGCGTTGTTAAGGCGCTCCATAAGCAAAGGTCACCGGTTCTAGTCTCGCCGATACCAAAAAATCCAACATGGTTTCCGCTGGTGCGGCTCAAGCCGGGTGCGATCCCCGGGTGACTTTGATGGCTTAGACGCCCCTGAGTCGTGGCCTCTCAACCACAGGGTAAGAGTGATTTTAAGGATTCACCCACTTATCCACCAAAAAAAAAAGCATGCAAGATGCAAAATGGGCCTTTCCCTATTTCACTTGACAATTCATACTTTCGTTCACATGTTTCCATTTAATAAGTGAAACGGGTCTTACTTAAATAATCAGACATGAGAAACTTGTAAAATTCATTAATTCATAGAACAATTGCGTGTACACCTCATCTGGTAACTCATATTCTTATTCACCATTATACCAGATTTTGGGAAAACATGGACATTGTTTACTTACAATACATTTTCACATAGTGTAACATGTCAGCAATATATTATTATTATTATTCTCCAATTTTAAGGTCACAGCCAAGCCAGACACCAAATTGGTGTATGAGACTCCCTTGTTTGTGGGACAAGGGACCCATCTCCACGCAAAGATTTCACTATTTACAAAGACATACATACTCTACCCCTCTAGTTTTGAACCTATAACCTTTTAAGGAGAAACAAATGGTCTTAACCATTAAGCCCACTCAAGTTGTATATATTATATTTATATTACATATTGTATTGAAAATATAAAAAAGTTATATTATAGCTAAGGTATAAGTAATTGAATTTAACATATATATTAATTATAATTGGTGGTATTGTATCAAATACCCAAACTACTATGCAATAGTGAATTGTACCTAATATGCTATGCAATAGTAAATTGTTCTATGAAAAGGAAATGATGATTTATAATTGAGATATAATTATATCAACATTTATTTCACATCTGTTATGCTTTCACATACAAAACTGCTTTGTGAGTATTTCTTGTTCTAATATTTCTTCACTGTTCTTAATATATTATTATTACCAAAACGAAGAATAACAAGTCATGGACTAAATTAATTAACTTTTATATATATATATATATATATATTCCAATATTTGCTAATCATTTTTATTATTATGAGAAAATTTCTAATATAATTTCCCTCTTTCTTTTCTTTTTTTAATCCACAACATTACCCTAATACCCTTCTAAATATATTTTATTTAGACTTGGGGACCTTGGCCCACTTCTAAACATATAAATGTTTGATTTTGTTTTCCCAACAAATCTGGAAATGCAGCACGAGCATATAAGATAGGGTAAGGTCAATTAATTGATTATATATATGTATAGATAGATAGATAGTATCATATAATTAAATTTGAGTGTAATCTAGTTAATAAACATTATATCAAATAAATATTACAAACAACATAACAGCAAATGATGATACATGCACAATAATCACGATGGGGATCTTAAAATCACACATTGATTAGATGTCTAGGATGCTGTGCTGGACAAAACCAATTCTGAATCATTTTTGTGTGGGGGCACTTGTTCAAACTCAAAAGCAGAAACGACAACCAATACCATTTAATGCAGAGAGGGAGAATGACAGGAAGAGTATCCGTATGACCCTTTGACCTCTGCATTGAAATCAAACGGTAATTTCTTCCTATGTACTAGATTACCAAATCTCTGTCAACTGGGAAAAGTAGCTGTTGAATAGCAGATATATAAAGTTAAAGTCTGAATCAATATTTCTGCCAATTTTACTTTTGTTAAATGTTTTTAATAATCAGTAAATAATAACAAAAGTCTGTTATTCAGCGTCATGTATTATTAACCATAAAGACCACATTAAAAAAAACAGGAAGAGCAACCGCATTTTATCAATATTTAGTTTATATTTCTCTATCAATCACATGGGTGAGAGTATTGCTTTGAAGATAAAATTTTATGGAATATCTTTTCTCAGTTCCTGTTTCCGTGACTTTATATAGAATTTGACAAGGGAGGAACAATATTTCATAGTTATTTAGTTTATACTTTCTAATATATATAGTATTTATATTTTAAATTAAAATTGAATTCCATTCATATAAAATTTTATAGAATACTCCTCTCACCCTGGCCCAGACACATGGAAAGAATCGTTTCCACACTTGCCACTTGGACCAGTTTTGACCGGACCCTTCCCTTCTAGCCTAAAAGCTTGATCTGAAAATGCCATCGAAACTTCCTCCTTTAAATTAATAGAATTAACGCCTAAACGTTCTGATTGAGCTCCGTTGGAATGTAGGTGGTATAATGTGAAATTTTATTTTAAATTATATTTTAATTGTGGTTTGTACTCTGGGTGCAATTTAATAATAATAAGTGAGAGAACTCCATTGTCGACAACCAATTTCACCGCCATTTCTGACCGAAATCTCTGGCGATGTGGATTTTCCACACTCTAAGATAGCTCAAAAGTGTTGATAATTCCTCAAGAGCAGCCAATATAAATCTATCTGGTGGACGAGCTCCTTTCAACCTAGCGAACACTTCATTTGCAATGGCCACTAAATCTTCGCTCCAGATTTCCCACACTCTATGATAGCTCAAAAGTGTTGATAATTCCTCAAGTGAAGCCAGTATAAATCTATCTGGTGGACGAGCTCCTTTCAACCTAGCGAGCACTTCATCTCCAATGGCCACTAAATCTTCGCTCCACAATTTGCAATCAATCAACAGTAGATTCCGGTAAATGAAGGCCCTACAAAAGTTGGCGTCGTATGAGAGCCCACTTTGATTTCCTATAAGAGGTTTGAGGAGAAGAGGAACATATCAAGGATAATAACATAGCCACATCGTGCCTAGATTCCTCTTTAACTCCAATCCATGACCATATCGCATCCAAAATGTGGGCATGGTTGACATGGATTTCACAGGCATCCATGTCAAAGAACTTCCTGACAATATCCATTGCCACCTTGGTCCTTTATAACTCGCCTTCTGTCACTGTTGGTTCTCCTCCAACGACATCAAAATCCCCCTGAAGGCGAGGAATTGGAGTTGAATGGTCAACTCTATAAACCTGAGCTATCTCATATCGTCTAAAGGAGGTTTTCTGGTCATTTTAAATAATAGTCTTATTATATGTGACTTGTGCATATAATTTAAAATGACGCATTCAGCACTTATGCCCTCGTGGCTCCTTCCTTGGTGGCTTAGCCGCTGGATTTGGTGCGTCGTGACTTCTGCATGTGTTGCCTCCATGGCTCATGGCTATTTGGTCTATAAAATAAATTTGGAACTAAGGTCTTCGAACCACCATTGACTTCTGAAGTCTTCGATTATTCACAGCAATTCTGGTACATCGATACAAAGTTTATTGGAGCCTGGACTACCGACTTATCTTTTATTATATATAAAGCAATAGATCAATATTTGTCTATGATGATTTTATGCAATCACAAAGGGTTGCTTTGATCATTTTATGCAATAATGAAGAGTATTGCTATATGGTTCACATGGAATTGTTCAATATCATTATTGATTATGATAAACCATCTCCAATTGAATTTCCATCATATACTTAGTATATTCAACATTTTTTATTGTTTTAACACAAAAAAAATATTAGTTTCTAATATTTTGAGCCCTAAGGGTTAGCTCAACCAGTTGTTACCAATGTCAATGGGCATTTGGCTAGTTCCATGCCAATAGGTGCCTTGCTCAAATTCCCTTGGGTGAGGCACACTAGTCTACACCAATGGGTTTACTAGGGATGTCATCCAAGAATGTGGGGAAATATCTGTTGGGTTTCCCCACAAGGTTTTCCTTGGAAAATATAGGTTCCTAATATTATTACATTTTTTAGTGTATGGTGCACGTCCCGATTCAACACAGATTTATACAGTTTCTTTGCTTGTAAGAATAAGATGACGCCATCAATACGAAAACAAAAAGAGATGAGAGAATTGAGGGGAACAACGTGGTTGTTCCTACTGAATCTGTACAGTAAATCCATATTAAAAACTCATTTGACTCCCAAAGCCTATGATAGCATGTTTCTAGGGGAATATCATTACTTTGTGTTAGAACATATGCCTTATGCAGGATACAAGCGTCGAGCTATTACACATCAATACACCTAAAATAATTCTCAAATACAGAGGAAAGAACTTTGAAACTAAACAATTGGAAATATCATGTAGTATCCCCAATTCTGATTTTTTATTTGAGGGGATTAATGGACTTTATTGGGGAGATGCTAAGCATAGCACAATTTTGTAATTTGGGCATTGGAGGCATTTTTGGCGTATGGGACTTAGGAGAAATAGTAAATTATAGCTCTAGTGGAATGTGAGGGCCACAAGAGAAGGAAATTTGACCTAATGGAGCAATTCGCACTAGTGAGAAGAGAGAGAGAGAGAAAGGAAGGGGTGCGAATTAGTGGAATGCGGGGACCACCAAGAGAGATAGGGCCAACAATTAGAAATAGAGCTTGGAGGTCTCCATTTGGTACTTTTGATAATTTGACAATTTAACATTAGTTCTCTTGAGTTGCTTAGCCAAGACAACCGTGTTGTTCACCACAAGGAATTCCTGGGCGGGAATTCCACCCTCATTTCGGAGAACTTCGAGTGTCTCCCTAGTGAGGCAATTGGGAAGTTCAGTTTAGAGTTTCCATTAGACACATTTACAGCCATTTCCTTCAACTGGAACGAGTTTCCCTTGGACGCAGAAGAGAAATTGTGGCTCTTGGGAGGGCCAACAAAAAGGGGAATTTCGGCCAGCGAATTAGGAGAGAATCTTTCCACAAAGAGGGATGGAGTTTCTTGCCAATTTGCAGGTCTGTTGGTGAGGCATTTGGAAGAGATGAGTTGCTCCAATTCTTGGCCTGCGCAGGGGCTTACTAGGTATTGCTATGCAATCACTTGGGCAAGGAGACTCTATGGTGTGGCTACGGAGGAATAAGGGAAAATTTGGGAAGGAGATTTTCTAGGAGAGATTTGGAGCATTTTGTAGCAGATTTCATCTACATCCAGTTTTGCTAGCCAGTTAGAGGCCCACGCATAAATTGGGGTCACCAGGGCATGTTGGACTTAGCCCAAACCCTTTCTGGGTTTTTGTGGGTTTTATGAGAGGAGGCTGGGATTAATTTTGTAGAATTTCTAAGGACTCCTAAAGGCAGAATTCCTAGGTGCATTCAGTAGAGGACGACATAGTTATTTCAGGGACCATTTCCACCACTTGGGTTCGCGAGATATTTTTGGGTTTTGTTGAGCTAGTGGAGTAGTGCCTGTGGGTAATTTATCAAAATTTTTGGAGCAATTTGGGGGGCTAAATCAGCAATTCCTTTCCAGCGGTAGCAACAGTTTTCTAGGTGGACACAGATTTGGTAGTAGAGTCATTTCCAGCATTTGGGTACCATCATATTCACCTAGAACCTTGCCTTGCTTGTTGTAGCAAACTCAAGTTCTTTTGTTCCAACTCATTGTACTCCATCTGATTAATTTAATAAAAAGGATCAATGTTTTGGGCTAGGTTGCACGAAACGGGGAAACGGGTACGAGTTTTTGAAACGAGAAGCGATACAAAACGCAACCTCCCCAAATTTTGGAAACGGGGAAACGCGGATATATATATATATATATATATATTATTGAAGATATTTAATATATATATATATGTGCAATCATAAAGCATAAATGATACATTATAATTTATTACACTTAAACATTAAGATTTAATTTACATCACATTTACTCATGAATGATCACATAATGAAAATAAAAAATATCGGAATATCCAAAAGCAACCTTTATTATATATCCAAATCTCAAAATCAGCCTTCATTTATATTAATATATGAGACTGCGAGTACAATAAAGACTATAAGGCTGTAAGAGAGAGATCCAAATCAGGATTTTCTGCATCCACATCCCATTCTTTAGAAGGAATACTGTTGTATTGGGAGTCTCCTCCTACATAGTTGAACGATCTTAGTGCTCTTGATTAAATACAAGTTTCATACCTTAGTATCCTACATGATCTTGATTATTGGGAGTTTCCCTTGCATAGAGCACTTGGTTCTCTTGATTAAATACAAGTTCCATACCCTAGTACATGATAAAATCCAATGGAAACATTGCAATCCCCCCAATCCTGAAATCCTGAAAAACAATTAAGTCTGTTGGATTTTGAGTGAGATCTAAAATTCTACTTTCTCCATATGAAATCCAATGAGGGTGAAACCACTCTCAAACATCCTGAGTCATTTCATGGTAATGTTAAAAATTTAAGTAAAATGATGAAAATGAAAAATAAAGGAGAATATCACTTTTACTTTAGACATGCATCTAGAAGCAACTAGAAGTCAGTAACATGCCCTAAAAATAAATTAAAAAACAAATTAAAAAGAAAAAATTAAAACAAAACACAAGTTAATGAGGAAACGTGGGTCGTACGGCCGTGAAACATGTTTCCGACCGTACTGGCCACATTTCTGTTTCGGGAAACGTGGCAATACAGCCGGAAACGCGTTTCACGGCCGTACCAAATGCGTTTCCGCTTTTCGTACTAGTTTCCGTACGGAAACGGACCTCTGTACCACGTTTCCTGCAACATAGGTCTTGGGTGTTACTTCTGGCATAATCTGGTATTTCTGCATGTGTGTATAATTTTTATTGCATTTTTATGATTTCACTACTGTTATCACTTAATATTTCCATTAGGAATATTATAGTGTAGTAGAGCCATAATCGTAGCTCAGCCTGTGGGAAACCCTTCATTCTATGACAAGAACAGAATAAAAAGCTAAGATATCATGGGATCCAAAGAAAGATTAAAATCAAACAACATGACAGCGACCTTAAATGAGGTGATTAGGATGCAACAAATGATGATTGAAGTGGGAGAGAAGCTGGTTCATTCCCCAAATGGAAATCAGGACCATTCTCAATTATATAGCAAATCCACTATGCCCAAAATTATGGGTAATGCATCAAGATGGCAAGACATGATTGCAACTGATATGGAGTTATTGACAACAAATTAGAGGGCATGCCAATCATTGGGTCATGGCATTCAGGTGTCCCTCTCTTTTTGGAAGTTTTGTTAACTAAGAGGCATGCACAAATCAGTGAGGATTCAGTGGAATTATGCAGGGATGATGTGGAGGATTAAGGCAGAGGATGAGAGAGTAGTTGAAGAGGCCATGGTTGGCAAGGAGACAATTGAGCATACACCCATTGATAAGATGCCATCCGTTGTTGAGGTATCCATTGATGAAGTATCCCGAGTTGTGACCGAGTTCTCAGGTGATAGTAGCGCACAGCAGGTTGATGAGGTGTCGGGAGACATCTCCACTATTGATGAGGAGCCAATAGGTACAGAGGCATCCAGATTTATGACAGAGTTATTGAATGACAATCACCTACAACTGACTAGTGAGCATGTCTTGCGTGTTGGGTTGTCTATGGAGGAGCAGTCGGAGGCTCGTTTTGAGTCCATGATGGAAGAGGATGTGCAGTCATCCTTTGCACTAGCCATTGATGAGGGGCAGCATAGAGACCACACGTTGGGATTTCAACACAATTCGCTTCATAGGCACATTAATGGGATCTACAGCGTTACTAGCCCACCCTTACGCATTGGGTTGAGGGAGGCAGAGCTGTCTAGACATACCCGAGGGGATGTCCAGGTTAGCAGGACTGAGCAACATTAGTTGAGTATGGCACAACGTCAGCATGGAGGGCTTGTTTCGTACACAAGAGATTGTAAATTCAATACCTCATTTGGAATTGGATGGCGAGAGGTACTGAGCTGGTACCCGATGGAGCAAGCTAGGTGTTAAATTTGGACAACTAGGTCCAAACTCCATGTTCTAATGCTCAGATTAAGAGGCTAATATTTTTGTTGGATTCCTCTTTCTGAGAGGTGTAAAATCCATATAAGAATAGTCTTAATCCGATGAGCAGAACTTATATTTTGAATTTATTATTCTTAATAAATTATATGTGCAAGGTCGGCCAGTTTTGTAATGTGGGCTCACATGCCCAACAGATGTGTCACACACCCTCATTGATGGATATAAATACAGGAAAAGTTGGAGAGAATTTCATAACAACACAACTCACATCTTCCTCTCTCATCCTAAAGAGTACGAGCTACCTGGAGGACGAATTTCAGCCACACGTGGGAAGGACGAAGAGGACAGACCGTACGGATTTTCTGCTACTAGGGTTTCGCAGAAAGTTTGACCAGCATTGACTTTGGTCAACGCTTGGTCCAATCAAGCTGAAAATTGGTGGAAGGTTCGATTTTTGGAGGCCGTACTAGCTGGCACAAAAATCGAGGTCAAAGGGTTGACCATTTTGCTGCTGAGTTGACTTTTAGCTTGCTGCCCCTGCGTTGACTTTTCAGGACAGCGTTGACTTTTGGAGAATTGACTTGGGTTGACTCATCTACTGGTTGGAGGGTTGTTGTGACACATGCTGGGCTGATTGACCAAAGGAGACTTTGCTGGTTGGAGCATCCTGTTGACCGCCGAAACGAACACACACATTTTTACTGTTTCTGATTTGTCTTCTGTAAGATTTGCTTATATGTTCTATCTGCATTGTTGCTTAACTTCTTGTATGATTGCTGTGAGAAAAGTGAAATTTCTCTTAGCATAGAACATCTACAAAACTTTACATGGTATCAGAGCTGAGGTGAAGACAAACTCTATCTATAGCAATCATCATCGAAGGAAATGGGGTCCACTAGTCTTGAATTCAGGGAGAATGACAAGCTGACTGAAAGTGATGACTTCCATGCCTGGAAGATGATATTAGATCTCAAATTGGAAGATCATGATCTCCTAGATCATGTGACAGGGAAGATTCAAGAACCTCCATCAAATGCCTCTGCTGCTGTTAGAACCAAGTATAAGAAGGAAGAAATCAGAGCAAAGCTGCTGATCAGGGAATCCATAAATAAGAGTCTGGTTGCCTACATATCTGAACTAGGCACATCCAAGGAGATGTATGACAAACTGATACTTATGTTCCAAGTAAACAATGTGAACCAAGTGCTATTCCTCAAGAACAAGTTGAAGAATATGAAGAAGGGCCGAGACGAGTCTATTCAAACTTTCTTTATGAAGTTGACCGAAACCAGGAACAATCTGCTAGCTATTGGGGAGACAATAGCTGATCGTGAGATGGTTCTCACCGCACTTGGAGGACTTCCATATGAATGGAAAGTATTCACAACTACCATTCTCAACAATAATACCATTCCTAACTTTGATGAGCTTCTGTCTAGATGTATGCAAGAAGAAACAAGGATGAAGGAATTTGATAATGAAAGAAATGCTGCCTATGTTGCTCATTCCCGAAAGAAGAACTCTGGTGGTTCCAAGGACAAAGGAAGGACTAAGACTCAAGAGAAGAAGGGTAAATGTTTCACCTGCCATAGGACTAGACACTATGCTAGAGAATGCCCCTTCAAGAAGGATTCTCCCGATAGTGACGATAACAACAACAACAGAAGGAATGGGAATTGAAGAAATGACAAAACCAAAGGAAAGAGGAAGGCTCACTTTGGAGGAAACAATCAACCTTCTAAAAGGACCAGAAATACCAGGTATGAGGAGTCTAATGTTGTTGATAAAAGAAATGAGTATATTCTAATATCTGCTCTCTCAGCTGCATCTCCGCCCGACACTATGGATGTCTGGCTAATCGATAGTGGTGCCTCAAGACACATCACCGGATTCAAGGAAGCACTTTCTGAAATGGTTGAAAGGGATACTAATCTAGAAATTATCCTTGGGGATAATACCACTTATCCTGTGAAAGGGACCGGGACTGTGACCCTCCACTTGTCTCAAGGACAAGTCCTCCGTCTACAAGATGTACTCTATGTACCCAAATTGAAGAAGAACCTTGTGTCTGTATCTGCCATGGAAGACAAAGGATTCAATGTAACTTTCTTTGATGGAAAGGTACTCATGTGGAAGAAGAGCTTCAAGGAAGCTATCTCAATTGGTTTTAGAGTTGGTACACTCTACCAGGTTGGAGGGAGTCCGTTGGGAGCTATGACTTGTGATACTATCCGTCAAACCGAACTATGGCACCGAAGATTTGGACACCTTCATTACAAGGCTCTTCCCGAAGCAAGGAAGGTGGTGACAGGGATGCCTAATTTTGGAAATAATCATGAAGGTGTCTGCAAGGGCTGTGCTGAAGGAAAACATACAAGGGGACCTTTCCCCTCAAGTGTCACAAAGACATCTGAGATATTGCAACTGGTCCATTCTGATCTTTCCGGTATGTTTCCTGTAACATCCCTGGGGGGATGTTCTTACTATATGACATTTACTGATGACTTCTCTCGCAAAACCTGGATATACTTCTTGAAGAAAAAGGATGAGGCTTTCATGTGGTTCCGTACCTTCAAAGCCTTGGTGGAAAATATGACCGGAAAGAAGATCAAGATTTTGAGGGCTGACAATGGCACTGAATATGAGTCAAATGAGTTCAAAGACTTTTGCAGAGAAGCTGTCATTAAGAGGGAGACTACCACTGCATATACTCCTAAGCAGAATGGTGTTGCTGAATGCAAGAATAGGACTATTGTGGAAGCTACCCGTGCCATGCTATGTGACCAGGGTCTACCAAAGTTTCTGTGGGGAGAAGCTGCAAATACTGCTGTGTACATTCAAAACCGATGCCCTCATTCCGCTTTGGACTTCAAATCTCCCGAAGAGGTTTTCTCTGGTAAGAAACCTGATGTCTCACATTTTGGAATTTTTGGATGTCCTGTCTATTTTCATGTGCCGAAAGAAAAGAGAAGTAAGCTGGATGCTACTGGGGAGAAAGGAATGTTTGTGGGCTACAGTGAGACTTCTAAGGCATATAGAGTCTATGTACCTGGTCAAAGGGAAGTAGAGATAAGCCATGATGTCACTTTTGACGAAGATGCTTCCCTGAAGAAAGTAGTAGATCTTCCTAGATCTGAAGAAAATCATGAAGAAAGACCTGGAAATCTGGAAGAACCCCAGGATGAGACTATGCCTGATGTTGAAGGGCCAATGGACCCTATTGATCCTTCCCCTTCTCTAGGAAAGAGGCCATCATGGCTCAGGGACACCCTCGAAGATGCTGAGGGTCATGCTGCCCCAAGGGGGACATTCCGAGAAAGCAAGAAGCCGTGTAGATACCAAGGGTATCTAGCTGCCATGAGTACTATTGTACAATCTGAACCTGGATCTTTTGAGGAAGCCATCAAGCATCAAGTCTAGAAGGATGCTATGCATGAAGAATATGAGGCTATTATGAAGAATGATGTCTGGGATGTGGTCCCGAGACCGAAGGACAAATCTGTGGTCACCGCTAAATGGCTCTACAAGATTAAACATGGATCTGATGGGAGTGCTGAAAAGTTTAAGGCAAGATTTGTTGCCCGTGGCTTCTCTCAAAAAGAAGGAATTGACTATGACGATATATTTTCACCTATGGCACGATACACCACCATCCGATCCATTATAGCCCTTGCTGCTACGCAAGGATGGAGTCTTCATCAGATGGATGTCAAGACCGCTTTTCTGCATGGTGCAATAAAGGAAGAGGTGTATGTAGAACAACCTCTGGGATTTGAAGTTCAAGATCAAGACACTTATGTCTGCAGGTTGAAGAAAGCCCTCTATGGGTTAAAGCAAGCACCCAGAGCTTGGTATGAGAGGATGGATAGTTACTTGATGAAGCTGGGCTTCACTCGAAGCAATGCTGATCCAAACCTTTACTTCAAGGTTATGGAAGGAAAGCCTCTCATTCTAGTGCTGTATGTGGACGACCTCTTCCTGACAGGTGATGACCCTCTCATTCATCAATGTAAGAGGGAGCTTGCTACTGAGTTCGAGATGAAAGACCTAGGACTGATGCACTATTTCCTAGGCCTGGAGGTCTGGCAGAGACCTGGAGAGATTTTCCTTTCTCAAGGAAAATATATTGTGAAGCTTCTGGAAAGATTTGGGATGGTGGACTGTAAATCCGTGTCGACACCAATGGAACTCAACCTTAAGAAGTTGAGTGGCAGCGCTGCAGGGCCTATCTTGGCCAATCCTACTGAGTATCGTCAACTCATAGGAGCTTTGATGTTCTTAGTGAACACCCGTCCGGACATATGTTTTGCAGTGAATACTTTGAGTCAACAGATGGTTGAGCCTCATCATTTTCACTGGGTTGGTGCCAAGAATCTTTTGAGATATCTTCGGGGCACGATAAACCATGGGCTGAGATACACTGCCGGGAGTGTGATACTCCGTGGATATACTGATGCCGATTGGGCTGGCAGTGTGGTGGATCGTAAGAGCACATCTTGGACATGTGCTAGATACCACTGTGATACTCTGTGATAATCAGAGTGGGATTCGTATGACTGAGAATCCTGTGTTCCACGACCGATCCAAGCATATTGATATCAGGTACCACTTTATCCGGGATATGGTACAGCGAGGCGCCGTAAGGCTCGATCATATAGGAACTGATGAGCAGGTCGCGGATATTCTCACTAAGCCCCTGGGGAAGGTCAAGTTCCTAACCTTCCGTGAGAGTCTTGGTGTCGTGGAAAGACCCTATGATGTGGGTCCTGTTGGACGATGAGCTCTGGGAGCTCTGGGGGGCTTTGGGGATAGCTTCTCGGAGCTATAAGCACTCATAATGCTTCTGCCCCACCCTTGTGATTATTGAGCTGGTTCGCCACTCATTTATCTGTGCCCCGTATGCATCCTACCCATTGAGTTCAGGGCTCATGGGAAGTACCTCTCATTTGGCCAATGAGGTGTGGAAAAGCTAGAGACTATTAGCAAAGACTGATGGACGCATCAGAGATTGCCGTACTCTCTATCTAGGATGGCATGGTCCAACCACTTGATCTGGGATCAAGATTTGTGAGGTCTGGGACCTCTGGACTGATTATGTCAGTCGGGGGATGATGTCTTTGTGACTGACCCACTTCTGTTCTAAAATAAAGAAGCCAGCAAAGCAAGTTTCGGCGGGATGACTCACGATGTTGATTGCACTAATAGATGGAGTTCTCCCTAGTTGAGAGGGAGTGTTAAATTTGGACAACTAGGTCCAAACTCCATGTTCTAATGCTCAGATTAAGAGGCTAATATTTTTGTTGGATTCCTCTTTCTGAGAGGTGTAAAATCCATATAAAAATAGTCTTAATCCGATGAGCAGAACTTATATTTTGAAATTATTATTCTTAATAAATTATATGTGCAAGGTCGGCCAGTTTTGTAATGTAGGCTCACATGCCCAACAGATGTGTCACACACCCTCATTGATGGATATAAATACAAGAAAAGTTGGAGAGAATTTCATCACAACACAACTCACATCTTCCTCTCTCATCCTAAAGAGTACGAGCTACCTGGAGGACGAATTTCAGCCACACGTGGGAAGCACGAAGAGGACAGACCGTACAGCTGAGCTGTAGTACGATTTTCTGCTGCTAGGGTTTCGCAGAAGTTTGACCAGCGTTGACTTTGGTCAACGCTTGGTCCAATCAAGCTGAAAACTTGTGGAAGGTTCGATTTTTGAAGGCCATACTACCTGG
>APFE031744976.1:22946-90789 GCA_000404065.3 Pinus taeda
AAGGAAGCAGTGGCATGATGCACATATCAAGAAGAAGCAGCTCAAGGAAGGTGACTGGGCTTTACTTTTTGACTCTAAGTTCAGAGATCATAAAGCCAAGTTTACCACCCATTGGATGGGCCCCTACGAAATTGTTCAGGCTTATGACAATGGTTCAGTGAAGCTCACAACTATTGATGGAGAAGGTCACTCCTTTACTGTCAATGGTCATCACTTGAAACTATATACTAAGCCCATCAACAAGCAAGATTTTCTCCACACAGTATCTCAACAAAGAGAGGTTGAGATGCTGCAGCCCACAGCTGCAGTAACCCTGCCTTAGTTTATTTTCTTTCAATTTAAAAAAAAAAAAAAAAAAAAAACAAAAGAGAAAAAAAACATAGAAAAAAAACATAAAAAAATAAATAAATGGGTTAGATGTGAAAACCAGCCTCTGGCACACTCTAACTCCGAATTCCTACTTGAAAACCAATTCGTTGGTGGGTAAGAATTCTCTTTCTTTTGTTCACTGTTTAATTTCTCAGCTGAATAATGACTTGAGGACAAGTCAAAATTCTTGTGGGGGAGAGAAGCATCAATATTCTTATCTCTCCATTGTAAAAAATTTTTAAAAGATTTCTCATCTCTTCATTGTAAATTTCCCAAAAGTTTTGTTCCAACATTCCAGATTTCAATAAATAAGCTGTCTTGTCATTATTTTATCTCAGAGGGACCTGGTTATAAATACTATACAAGGGGGCCTGTTCTGTCCAAGAAGACCATGCTACCAGCACCAGCAGTAATGGGACCTGTTTAGACACACAGAAAGGGACCTGTTAAGAGATTGATATTTCAATATTACTTCAACACAGCTTCAGCAAGTTTCTACAAAGGCAGGTTGTTGAGCACCAAGACTCCATCAAGCACCTGTATGCACATAAAGAATTGCATGAACATCTTCAGTATTTCAGAGGGACCTGTTGCATTCAAATCTACCTCAGGGGACCTGTTATGAACAACAAAGAAAGTAAAGCAACAGTCAAGAGGCTAGCTCTACTCAGGATGCCAATGCAACAACAGTCAAACAAAAGTGTAATTCGCTCCTTGTTCTTAACATTTAATTCCTTGGATTAATTTTTAATGTTATTTCTAATAACTATGACTGTTACGATTGATTTCAAGGGCACATTTTTCATCATTCCTTATCTCCCTAATTCTTCCCTACTTCAACCTACTTCCTACTTCTAAAATCCATTAACCCTTCATTTCAAAGTTTTCTACGCATCCTACAGCCATACCAACCTCCTAAATCCATACCTCCATTTGGCTGAGTACCAATAGGACACGTGGTGATTTAAAAAAAAAAAAAAAGAGAAATTATATAAAGGTAAGAAACAAGAGGCCTATTCATTGTTTTGCATGCGGCCGACTGATGATTCAGGGGACTCCATCATACCTCAGTATGGTATATACGCTCCCAGCGCTCCCATAATAACATTTGTGCAAGCGGCATCATTATTCCTCTGTTTTCAAAAATGAACACACTCTGAGGAGAAGGAAGTTGGTCATTTCACTCATCTTTCAGGATTGCTTACATTGGCGCATAATCCCGTGGCCTCCACAGTAAGGACCGAAGGCAGTGAGCACCATCCGGTTTCGACTCCCACCAAGTTACACAACAGTTGACCCAGCATCACATTGGACACTAAGGGTGCGACGCTATCAGGTAATAAATCAAAACTTCCTTGTTAAATTTGCAAGTTAAGAGCTCGACCCTCCGCCAAGATGACAAATAGGGTCAAGCCAAGTGTGTTCGATAGCTCCCAATACCATGAAGACTGCATTTCGATTCTTAGAGAAATACAATGGTTTCCCTTTTTGGAGAAATTCCATGGAAGCAATGAAGAGGTTGTTAAGCAATTCGCCTTCACATTTAATGGGGAGAAAGCCCTGATAGGCAATTTATCATTCAAGGTTTCAGAAGACACCATCACCCAAGTGATAGGGATTAGCCCAGAGGGGGAAAAGAATTTTAAGACCAAGCAATTCAAAGAGAAATCGTGGACCCAATTCATGTCTAGGTCCCGAGTCTCATTGGTTAACTGGAAGAAAGGCATCCCAAGAAGTTGGTTGGTGCATCCTTGGGATGAAATGGTTTACATACTTCAAAAATTTGTAACCTGTGAAGGCCGCTACAACATTGTTTATTTATACCATATCAAGTTTTTGCTACACTTGAAAAGGAAATGTGTTATCAGTTTACCATATTTCCTATTGCAGAGCCTAACCAAGATGTCAAAGACCATCCCGAAGTAGAAAGGAAATGAAGACAAGAGCTTATATCACTTTGGTTTAGTCAAAATTCTTATTGAACATGAAATGCATGTTGGAAATAATACTGAGAGGGGGGGGGGGGGAATCATTATTATCAAATCAGTAAAACTTTTTCATTTTCATACTCAGATTCATATACGCTACTTCAGTTAAGGATATCCGCGTATATACGCGACTGTGTTAAAAGCAACCAGCGTCTATGCAGTAATCTTATGATTCAGTTAGCTTATCTTCAGTAAATGCATCAGAACATTATTAACCTTATTAATAGTAAGCATAATAGATCATCACACATAAAGAGCACACACATGAACACCATGATATAAGGTGGAAACCCAATGTTGGAGAAAACCACCTGCTGCAAGTCATCTCAATCTTCTTCTTAATAAGAAAATCCTTTTACAATATTTTGTACTGGTGCAGCCTTATACCAGTACGGGAGCTACAACCCCCTTTGTTCTTGTACTAGCAAATCCATTTACTAGTATGCAGGCTACTACCTGCTACAATGCTCCAAAGATTTCCTTTAGCTCTTGTACTAGCTTAGATACTAGTACGTAGGTGCTGACATACAATCTTCTCTCCTCCAGGTACCACGTTTCATCAATTTTCAGACTGGATACACTGAAGCACAACACATACTCTGAAAGGCCACGTTTCATCCAATTTTCATACCGGACCCAATAACAACATTGAAGCTCATAATCAACCAACCTTCTGAAATACCCAAGAACTAGATCAATACATATACAAGTGAGTCATCAACCAGATCTAGTCAATCAGATCACATAAAGATGAGCTATTAAGAACCTGATCCATTCATCCATCAATGTACAAACATTTAATCAATCACCTCTCAGACTGTTGTTATCAGAACATGATATCAGACATCAGACATTACTTCAAAACCCAGATCACAGCAATGATAAACATGTATAGCTAAATAGACTTCAAGAGAAGTACGCAGCTTCACCCATGTAACGCCTGCGTACAAGTACGCACTTTTCCCAACTGCTTCCCTACATACGTGCGCACTTCGACTCATAGACGTCATGCGTACGTGCGCTCTGTGTCCAATGAACTGCCTGCGCCCCTCCGCATCTGCAGTGCTTCTGGTCCTGCGTATCTTCGCACCTGCAACGCTTCTGTGCCTGTGTATCTCCGCACTTTTCTTTCACTAGACCTGCGTACCTCCGGGTAAAGATAATTTCAAGACTTCAAGAATAACCCAGACTGTCAGATCTACAGATCTGAACATGCGCCGAGGAGATATACCCATTAGTAGATCCGAATTGTAGTTCTCATGTTTCTCCTTGATTTAGATCTAGCTATCTTCTCATAACCCATCACTAGAATTTCAGATCTAGCTTCTTAAGATATTCAACCCAAAACCACACCTAAGCCAAATGATCTCCTTTGCTTTATATAGGTAAGATCTTCCTGAAATCAAGGATCATGGGGCTCAATAATAATAATAAATTAAAACAATACCACGGGCCAAAACCATGATAACACAATACCGTCGGCTAAATACCAAGGGTAAAACATAAGGAACCCCACGTGTGCGCACTTTTACTGCCTTGAAATGTGTGCACTGGGGTATGCACCTAATGAACTGGGTAACTGCGGGTATGTACGCACCTTCTGTAAGGTGTACCTGCGTACCCCTTATTTTCTTCAATATTTGATAGCTGATCATCAATCTTTGCTGCTGACTTGAAGTACTGTGATCTATCACCGGAATGGGTTGCCATCAAGGACAACACTTGCATCATAATGCCAACAATCTCCCCCTTTGGACTTGATGGCAAAGCTTGCTAAGAACTTGCCATTTGATTCTTTGAGATGTCCTGCATATATGTATTATGTCACATCTGATTCTCTTCTGTAGATTCATCTGAATGTATATAAGCGAGATGATCTTCTATGAGAGGGTTGCCATCAAGTACAACACATGCATCATAATGCCAACACACGTTTTTCTTTGTCAAAGCCACTCATGATAAGGGCTTGATTGACTACCTGCATTTTACCTTCAGCAACGTTTTTAGCTTCAAAAAAATTGCCAAATTCATTTTTATTCCAGAATTTGAGCCTGAGCTTGATGTGTTTTAGTCTTTTTTGAAGAAGGAACATTCTGGAGCCTTGAATGTTCAAATCTTCTAAGCACCAAGTTGCAATGTTACTAACGAAATCTGGGTGGGAGAGCCATATGTTCTCAAATATAAAAGTTATGTTCCTGGGGGTTCCAATGCCCTGCACCTCTAATTGAACTGGCCAGTGATCTGATACTCTGAAGGGGAGAACTCTTGCTGTCATTTCCTTGTCTATGAGCATAAGATCTTTTGAGATCATGAATCTGTCTAATTTTTAGGCCACCTGAGACTCACCTCCCCTTTTGTTATTCCATGTAAAGAGGCCATTACTTGTTACATTTTCCACTAACTTCATATTATCTGTGAAAGTTTTAAAATCTAAAGTATCTTTACTTGTATTTCTCGTTCCTACTTTTTTTTCCAAAAGTGATTTGATCATGTTGAAATCACCTCCCAAATTCCATGGTAATTCTGCATGTCCATCTCTGAGTTCCTCCAAAGAATTAAGAAACCTGAGTTTCTCATCCATTCTTTGAGGATCATACACATTCGTTAACAAGTAGGTTTCCCTGTCTCCCACAAGCTAAATGACCACAAATAAATAATCGCTAGATGCTTCAGCATCTATTATGCGATTTTTTTGGAGATTCCAAAGAGTGAGAATACCACCTGCAGTATTCTCTGCTTTGACTTCTAGAAACTCAAATCTATTGAGCCATTTGCTCTACATTTATTTTATTTTTTGAATGGAACATTTGGTTTCATGGATGAAGATCACATCTGGAGCTACTTGTTTCATTCTATTACTTAGTAGTGTTTGTTTTCTTTTACTACCTAGACCCCTAATATTCCAATAAGTAAACTTCATATTGAAGGTTTGTGAAGGAGTAGTTGGTTAGATATTTCTTCTTACTTGAATCTATCATTAGCTTTCCACATTCCATCAATAGCTCATTCTTCTTTTTTCTGCCTCTTTTCTTTCCTCGGTTTCTGGGTTCTAATCATGGTGTGGTCGTCAACGTTTTCACACCTTCGCTACCCATTATTTCATTGTTTCTTTGCCCATACATTCCTTTGGTCTGGGTTTTCCATAAAAACAACTGCTGAACTCTACTAAACTCCTCTGGTGGTAACGAGTCTATGCCTTCCCTGGTTCCTTGATCCAGGAAACCTTCCTGATCTAGGTTTTCTTTCTCAAGAACTTCCTGTAGTCCATGGTCCTCCATTTCCATCTCACTCTGGGTCATATCATGTTCCATCTCCATCTCTACCTCAGTCATCATAGTTTCTTTCTGTTTGATATTATCTTGTGCTTGATCACTATCTTCTTCTATCCCCTCCTCCACTAGATTTCCTTCTTTTGTTTGATCTGCATTTGTAATCACTTCTTCCTCTTCGAGAAATTGGAACTTGTTCTGATTGGTTTGTTGTCCTACTGATTTTTGTGACCTTGGCCCCCTTTTGATTCCTATTTCTTTGTGTGCCACTTTGTGAAAGCTTTCAGAATCTTTCATTGTGTTAGCCTTGTTCCTATTTTCTATTTTACTGAGAGGGCAGTCTCTGATTAGGTGCCCATGCTTGTGGCATTTACGGCATCTGAAAGGAATATGTTCATAATCTACTATTTGTACCCATTCTTCATCAAATACTTCCAAGATTACTTCGTCCGGTAGAGCTCCAGAGAGATCCATCTCCACACATATTCTAGCAAAGGATGTGTACTTTCTCCTTCTAGTGGCCTCAAAATTTTTGAAAAAACATACCAACTTATTTCCTATGGCAGATAAGGATTCTGTTTGCCAGTAATCAAGAGGTAGAGAGTAGAGTCTTACCCAGACCAGGACCGAAGTAAAAGTCTCACGCTCCGGAACAAAATTCATAATCCAAGGTCGCATATAAAGGCCAGCTGCAACATAAAAGTAGGGCCCTCCTTCAAACACTCTGTCCTTATCTTCAATATTTGAAAATACCACAGCGAAGAAACCCTTTGAACCAATATGTAGGTCAATGCTTCCTTTCGGTTTCCAGTGGTATTTAATCCACATTTGTAAAGATTTTTCCATGGGCCATAAACCCATGAATTTGCAAATGATTGCATAAGTTTGCATATGTTCCCTGTGCGCCTGCAGCGTCGGGTCATTTAAAACAACTTTGGGTGTAACTGCAGCTTTAAGTTTACATGGTCTCTTTTGTGCCCTGTTCATTGTCTTCTTCTTCATCTTCCTTGGTGTTGTTATTCTCCCTTGATTTAGTGCCATCTTGTTCCTCTTCACCGTTTCTCTTCCTTCCTTCTGAAGGACCTCTATCATACTCCATTGGTTTTTTACCCCTGCTGGCTACAGCCTGCTTGTAGGAGGGAGTGGAGCTCCCCCCTTTGTGACCATCCATAGAGAACAAACTTTGCAAAAACCTGGAATCCTAGCAATCGCCCTATGTCGTCCTCAACGCCACCTCTCAAGCCACCTCAGAATAAAAAAAAATAGAGAAATACTTAGAAACATTGTTTTGTTGTATTTCTTTCTTCCCTTACTTTTTTTGGGACACTATTTTGTCATATTATTCAAGTAACATGGATTTTCTAATGTGTATGATAAATGTTTTACATACTCTGCTTCCCAATATGCCAAGAACAAACCTTTCATATTACGAAGGATTAAACTCCAAAGTAAGATATTGAATAAATGATCTTATTCTTTGATTTATATGGATAAAATATACTTCCATAGAGGCCTTGGTTGTTAGTTATGCTCTCATGGTGCCCTGCATTCTTATTCCTTAGACGGTAGATATGGAGAAGTACAAAACACCAAAGTAAGCTAGGGTCACACTCCTACTTGAACTTGGAAAGGTCAATACTTCGAAAATAAGTATTTTAAGCAATTTTTTTCTAGTATTGAATATGTTGTCAATTGTCAACTTATTTTTGTATTGACTTTGAATTGATCTATTAATCCGCCAACAAAATCAAATTTGCCAAAATTCTAAAAATTTTAAGGCAATTAACCCAATTTTTTAACTATGTTATAAATGAAGCACCAACTCTTTATTATATAATTAAAACTAGCACAACCACATTAGTAAATGTGGTTGATATACATTGAAGGCATATATTAATAACATGCACAACCACATTAGATAATGTGGTTGATATTATTATGATTATCATTATTAATTAATATTACTATGAAATAATATCAAACCCTTTAATTAAACCCAAGGGATATATATTAAACCCTAGGATTAATATTATAAACCATATGAATAATATTATACCTTAGGAATATGAACCCTTAGATTAATAAACCCAAGGGATTGATATTATAAACCCTAGGGAATAATAAACCATAGGGATTAATTCTAAAACCCCAAGGTATTATAAACCCAAGGTATTATTGTTGTTGCTACAACACCCTCCAAAATTTTAATTTGCACCAAATTTCAGAGCCTACCTTGGTCTTGTATATTTTCGTTGCAAACATTGAAATCCATTCAATGTGCTTTTTCTAAGTGTTTTGGTCCCTTTTGTGAGAAAAGAAAATTTTTATCTTTTCGAATGTTAGTTGTCGCATGATGTGTATAATATTGTTTTGGTGGTTTCAAGGGGTTATATTTATGTAAATGAGTTTATCTTACCACACAAACATCCATTTCACTCACTCCCAAAATTTTAAGCACTATCGCACAAGTGTTGTCACAATCATTGCAAAGTGTATCTTTAGTGTCACACTTGTCGTAAGTCATCGCAAAGTTGTCACACCAATGGAAGTTTGTTGTTAATGAGTCCTGGATGATATATGTTGTTGTGTCGTCAATTTTTCTAAGTGTGTGATAACAATTGAGTCTTATCACTATTTACAACATCTTGATTGATCCCACACGTAGTCAAATTTTGAAAAACCTTATGACTAAGCAACTTAGCCTCATCCGACCTTCCAAAACTGCACATTGTGAAGTTTTAACCCTCAAGTTGCAACCCTGCGACTTTAAACTTCACAATGTGCAGTTCCTGCCTCCCAGAACTATGCAATGCGTAGTTTCAGTTCTCAAGTGCAGACCTTGGTGTCGAAAATTACGCAATCCAACCCTTCAGCCTGGTCCCAACTGTGCATTGTATAGTCTCTAAGCTCAAGCCCATCCCTTGAGCTCTTGAATTACACAATTTCACAATCACCGGGTCTTCTCTTCCTCCCAGAATTATGGAGTTAGCTAAAACAATGCAAAACCCCTCAATCGAGAGCGCTGAGTCCCAAAACGGCACAATTTGCCTACATAGTCCTGCCTGAACTATGCATTACACAATATCAAGGCTCAAGATTCATCCATGAATTCTTGAGATACACAACTGTACAGTCATTGAGCCTCTCCCTCAGCCTGTCACCCAGTTACAGATCTATCAATGGATCAACATGCACCATATTAGACTAGGGTTTATCAAATAGATGTCATATTGTCATGAATGAAATGCAAATGCAGGTAATCTATCATACCATGACAAAATGATGAAGAAGGACATCGATAAGGGAAACATGCTGAAAGGCATATTTGTATCTGATTATGCAATTCCATCAATCAAGGCAAAGAAAAGGGACAATAATTTGCGACCACAACTCAAGATTTGATATCATTGAAGATTCCTTTCTTCTAAGCCATAAGGAGGTGGATAGAAGAGCATTCTCAAGAAGACATGTAATAGGATAAACATAAGTGGCTTTACATTTACATGTCATCAAGCAATCCATGTCTGCAGTGTCATGTAATGTCATGTCATGAGTTGTCATATGCCACATCATTATTATGGATTATGTAATTTCTTATTTGAAAATGTATTATAAATTGGAAGAACAAAGAACATGTACATAAAATTAAGAGTATGTACAGTAAAAAATTCATACGAATTCAAACAATGATGAGGGTAGTCAAAGAGTCACAAGGGAGGTGAATCATCACCCCATTGGTTATATATATACCCTAATTGTAAGATTAAAGGAATTTTCACCTTGGCCCCTCCCACAATGCATTAGAGATACAAGTTAGTTCTTTGTGGAGGAAGCAGTGGCTCCAACACTCCATTACTGGAGCTAGTGGGGTTCATTTTATACAAGTGTCTGGAAACTTTTACTTAATATATGAAGCCTGATGGCCAACACATTATAAATGCATGGATTATGAATTTATGTAATATTTTTCTGTGAATGTTTGTGGTTCATGTTTTCTTTCACCTTTACTAAATTAATTTAACTATTTCAGTTATTTTAGTTCTTATCATATTGAGAATGTGTTGTATTGGTTGAAATGACCATCACATATTTTTGGACTATTCCATTGGATGTTAGATGGATCCTTCCTATGCATTTGTGTCTCTGATAGAGTGGTACTATTACTTCTCTCTTATAGGCTCACTTTTCTTTCCCTCCACAGTAGAAGAGCCTTGACACATCTACAATTGAACACTCACTAGGAACACTCGCTTTTTGAAGGTACATTTGCACCCCTGTTTCTTGCTGATAGTTAGAGAGGAAGCAAATATTTAAGAAAACTAACAACCGGACCATATTCTAGATGGGGCTCATATCCCAAATAATGTGAGTTCAAATCGGACCACATATCGAGGGGACCCCTTGAATGTTGGTGGGTCCAACACCATCAACATTTTTGGTGCTAGGAGGAGAGAAACCATATTTTTATGGCTGATAACCTCACCCACCCTAATCCTACTTCCTCTGGTTAATGCAGTAATATTCCCAAAAAATCGCCTACTAATATTCCTAAAGTCGGTCATTATTCTCAGCTCGAGATTATACAATATTATGAAATCTCTTATGACCAGATCGAGGCCATCTGTCCGATAACCTGCAAGTTTGTTAGAGCTATTGGATTGATCCTAGCAGTACAAAATATTCCTTATTTTCCAAATAAGAACCCAACTACTCCTACCAATATAGTGGTTTCTACAGTTGGATATTTTGTTCTCACCACTGTTAAAGAGTTAATAGATTCTGTAGAGAACACATAAAAACTAGAGCAACCTCTATCTTCTAACGGTGGTGATAGGGATAACATTGTACTCTCTGATGATACTTTCTGTGGGTTAGGTGGTGAATAAGAAGAAAAATGCCCATCAGATTTTGACAAGGAGGAGGAAAATAGAGACGAAGATATGGCAGACCAAGATCCAGACTGTGGGTTAGGTGGTGAATAAGAAGAAAAATACCCATCAAATTTTGACAAGGAGGAGGAAAATAGAGACGAATATATGGACGACTGGATGTTTGAGGACCCACTTACATTGTCGGATGTTCTACACAAGATATCGAGGCAACCAGAGAAGTTGTTAATGAAGTATGACCCTGACAAGGTAGTGAAAGGAGAGGACCATATTGCCAACTTCTACCTACATCTTCAAATACTAGAGGCATGTTATGATGATGTTGCATGTAGACTTTTCCCGTGTACGTTAGATTGCAGATAATTTGTATGTTACCATAGTATTCCTCCAAACTCTATCTAGAATTGGAAGGGGTTTAAAAAAAAATCTTGAAAAATTCGTTGATGACAAAACCCTCGACATGTTATTAAGAGAGTTAGGTAATCTTAAGATAGATCAGAAAGAAACATTGGCTGGAAATTATGAAGAGGTAATCACAGTTGAAAAGGACTTGCGTGTGATTGGAGTTATCACGGATGATGAACCATCAAAGGAATCCAAAGACACAAGCAAAAGGTCTCGGGCTTCCTTAAGCAAGGACAAGGAGAAGGAAGCAACTGATCTTGAGAGCTTGACTTGCACCATCAAGTCTCTATCAAATGAGTTGGTAGATTTGAAGCAAAGGTCAATCAGGAACACCATGAGAAACAAACTGCCTAAGTTCAACATTCTGAGAAGGGCTTCAAAGTCTAGCAGTAGCCACAACTAAGCGGCCAAATCTGCACAAAGCTTGAATGTTGTGTTGAATATTGAGAGTATGGGAATGGCCCAGTACTATTTTTTTCATCAAGAATAGCATTAAAAGAAACATGCTCACAATGGAACCACAACATGAATGCTCTTGCTGTACATTTTATTGATACAATACTTATAGATGAGCAAACTGAGCCAGTGGAAGAGAAGGAAGAGAATGTTGCAGCCAAAGAAACTGTGAATGTTGGACACACAATGAATACACTTAGTTATGTCTATGCAGATGAGAAGAAGAGTGTCAAAGAAAAACCACTTAGTGAGGCCCCAAACCAACAACAAAACAATCGATACAAGTTAAGAAGCGAAGGGTCAGTATCCAAACCAGAGTTGATGGGGTAGAAGTTGAAAGAGAATTTGCTGATAAAGATCACACCGCCCATTAACTCAGCCCAGAACACTCAGAACAAGTCTAGAAATGTGGCTAAAATGAAAATTTCTTATACAAACAACAAAAGAAAGTATAATGTTCCAAAAGTAGAAAACAAAGTTACTTCTCTAGACACTTTGGCAATGTCTCTCACACTGGATTATAAGATAGTTGATCACTTGAAGCAAACTCATGTGAACATTTCACTTTTTGAACTAACAAGGATCACGATCCAGCGGGAACTTCTTGTCTGCGCACTTGAACAATCTGCCTTAGGTAATAATGCTTATTCACAAAAGGGATCTGGTAAGTCCTCTGGTTCCCTGGAATCTATACTTAATGCTTTAACATTGGATGAAGATAGGTTATGCCATCTATTTATGTTAACATCTCAAATCTTTAATTACAATGTGCATAATTTCTTAGTTGATTCAAATGCAATTGTAAACATAATGCCTTTATCTGCAACAAAGAAAATAAATGCAAAATGGAATAAAAATATGCACAAATCATTTAGCTCAGTAAGAATCTTGTCCATGCTATAGGTGAACTCAAGAATGTGCTAATTGGCATATCATCTGACCAACGAGCTCACCAATGCATAAATATAGTAATTGTGGACATTCCGGAAGCATATGGTGTATTGTTTAGCAAAGACTAGTCTAGAAAATTACAAGGGTATTTTGCTACGGACTGGTCATATTTATGGCTTTCATATAAGGGTAGGAATAATTAAATCCAGGTAAAATTAGAGCCTTACATGAAACATATTGTCACTCCCTTCGAAGGAAAAAATGAGCCAGTTACTTTCACATATTTTATCTTTGGAAATTTATTCTTAGAAATTGATCTGGGGTGTTATCTTGCTCGTCCATCCCCAATCCCACCTGACACATAGTTGGAACTCCTTCTTATTCAAACCAGTGAAAATGATATTTTTACAGCTAGTAGTAGTACTAGTATTACTAGTTTAGTGCATAGTCCTTGTACACATGATGTTGGGACATTGTATTTTGATGGTTCGCAGACACGGGAGGGATATGGAGTTGGTTTTGTTTTAGTTGAACCACAACGGAGAAAACATCTAATATCAAGCTGCTAGGAATTCGAGTGCACAAATAACACTACATAATATGAAGCACTCATCTTGGACTGAAAAAGAACCGTTGACCTTAATGTTGCAATTCTCAAAGCAGTAGGTGACCTAGAAATTGTTATATGATAGGTATGTGATACTATACACTATGTGTCACCTCATATAAAAAGTTATCTACAAGAGGTATGGAATTTTATTTCTCATTTCCAAGCTTTCAATATTATTTTTGTTCCTAGAATGTGTAACACAACTACGGATGCATTAGCAATTGCTACTACTAGGTTATCACTTCTTAGGGACATTTTTCTATATAAACTCTTTATAAACCATCCATCCATGATAATATCACTAACTTACACATATTCAATGATGACCAATAGATACTTCACTTCATGGTGAATATTGATGTTTTCAAGAATGCATCTATCGACGAGGATGATCATGAGAGAGAATTACATGATGAAGCCCATGCAAACAATGAAAATTTCATGCCAAAAGGCATGTTATCACTTGAAAAGTTGTATACCTTGCATAATCACTTCTAAGGGCCAATTAATTTGAAAAGCCATATTTTAATATTGTCACACAAACAAATCAATCTTGGGGTGGAAAAAGATCTGAAGTTTTTCAATATCGGTACTTGTTGCACACAATAGAAGTGGCAAGACTTCAACCTCTTGTTTAAGCAGTATCAACATGTTTTTGCATGGACATATGACTAACTCAAAACTTATGACACACGAATAATCCAACATGTCATTCCAGTCAAAGAAGGGGCCAAGGATTTCCAACAGATGTTATGAAAGGTACATACAACACTTAAGCTTCTGATTCAAAAATATTTAAGGAAGTTGTTGGATGCTCGAATCATATATAAAGTGTGACATTTAACCTGAGTATCAAATGCAGTGCCGGTAAGGAATAATTCCTAGGAAATCTGCTTGTGTGTTGATTTCCGCAACTTGAATCGCACCTCGAACAAAGATAACTACCCTATGTTGTCTATGGAACAAATATTATAGATAGTATCAGAGTCAGAGATGTTTTCTTTGCTAGATGAGTATTCCAGTTACAACCAGGTTATGGTCTTAGAGTTTAACAAATTTAAGACTACATTCTGCATGAAGTGGGGCATGTTCACATTCAAAAGAATGTCATTTGGTCTAGTCAATGTTCGTGCGACATTTAATGCACCATGGACATCACATTTCATATAATTATTGGGTAGACCGTAGTGGTATATCAAGATGATGTTACGATGTTTTCCAAGAAGAGATATGACCACCTATGCCATCTGAAGAAAATTTTCGAGTGATGTCAAAAATATAGGATATCCCTTATTTCAATGAAGAGCATTTTTGCAGTGTCTAAGGGAAATCTCTTGGGCCATATAATTGTGAAGAGTGGGATTAGGGTAGACCTTCAGAGGGTCAAAACTATTATGTAGATTCCCTTCTCAGTTAATAAGAAAGTTATGCAATCCTTCATATGGAAGATTGATTTTCTTTGCAAGTTCATCTCTGATTAGGCTCAGATTGTCAAACCTCTATAGGAGATGGTGAAGAAGGATGTGATATACAAATGGGATAAAAGGGAAAAAGACATGTTCTCCCATATCAAGAAAGCTATTGAAGATGTGTGTACTTTATAAAACCCAAATTTCAACAAATATTTTTTGCTATACACTTTTGCTTCTGATTTATCTTGTTGTCGTGCTTACACAAAAGGATGATCATAATAATGAGCGACCAATATATTTCATGAGCACCAGCCTTCAAGGACCTGAACTCAACTATCCCACCATTGAAAAACAAGATTATGTAGTGTACAAGGTGGTGAAACACTTTTGATCCTATATCTTAAAGAATTATTTCATTACCTTTGTACCACACCCAAAATTCAAAACACTATTTTTTTAGCAAGGGTTGGGTGAGAGAAGAGAAAACTGGATGACTAGTTTGTAGGAGTGTGATTTACAGTTCAAGACAATTCACATGATTAAAGGCTATGATCTATGTCAGCTAGCAACATAAGCAATAGATGCAAAAGAAGAATATATATTTGGATGGGAGCATGAAATGGAAATGTATAATATTGAGCGAGCTTTCCCCACTACCATAAGAAAATATTAGTACATGGATGTGCACTAGTATCTTGAGCATGGCACATTTCCCTCTCACTTATCTGCACAACATAAGAGGACACTCAGACTCAAAGAATTATCTTATTAGTTTATGCATGGGGTGCTTTATAGAAAGCACCATAATGAAGTTCTACTCAGATGATTGGAAGCGCATGATTTAGAGAAATTACTACGTTATCTCCACAACGAACCAAATGGGGGACACTTTGCGGGTGACAAAAAAATGCATAAATTTAAGCAAGTGAGTTTCTATTGGCCCACATTATTCAAGGATGCTCACACCTGTGCCTACAAGTTTTTGGTCTATCAAAAGTGTGTCTACCAAGGAAAGAAGTCAATTGCCTCATTGCAACCTATTGCATTGGAAGAATCATTTCAATAATGGTGCCTAGATGTGATTGGTGATATTTTCTCACACTCATCAAAGCAACACCACTACATTATCTCTGATATAGACTACTTCATGGGGTGGGAAGAAGAAATTCCACTCAAACAACTGAATGATCATCAATTAATTATATTCATTAAACAAAATATCATCTCTAGGTTCAACATTCCGACTTCACTTGTTTTTTACAATGCAAAATATTTTTCATCATTAAGATTATATGATTTTGCATTGGAAAATGGAATTGTATTGAAACATTTATCTAACTACTATCCACAGGAAAATAGTCTTGCTAAGTATACAAATAAAAACCTAATTCACATTATCAAGAATATAATTTTCTCTAAACAGAGGTGCTGAAACTTTTCTTTAGTGAATGACTTATGGGCTGACCGAGTCATGCTAAAAAAATCTTTGAATATGACTCCTTACTTCCTCACGTATGAAAAATAAGCCATCCTCCCTTCAAACATCTACTTTCCTTCGCTTCAACTTTCAAAAGAATCCTAGGGCAAGCCATGCTTATTATTTCAATGTAGGATAAACACCCTTCACAAACTCCAGGAAGAAAGGGAAAAAGCAAAACAATTTTTTTCTCCTCACTAGAGTCATATCAAGAGGTGGTTCAATAAGAATTTTGCAGGGGAAAATCAATTTGGTGTGGGTGACCTGGTATTGAAGTGGCACAAATACCATGGGAATAACGGAAAACACATTAATTTTCAATCCCTTTGGATTGGACCATTCACCATACATGAAAATATTGGCCAACACACATATCATCTATAATCACTAGGTGGGAAGATTTACTCTCTTCATGTAAATGGCGAAGACTTAAAACATTATTTTGAATGATGATCTGAGGTTGTTCCCTACCCTATGTACATAATCTCTTTTCTTAGTTGTCTATTTGGCTTTGTGTCTTTTTTTCGTTATGTAAATAAGTGTCTTGTGTGAACGTGTCTTCTATGTTCTTTGTGTGTGGCTGAATTGAAAAGAGTCTTGTGACACCACAATATTTGGCTAACCTTCGGTCCCCCTTATTTGTGTTGGTTGCATATTTTGGTCAATGAAGTTCTTACAGAAAATATGATCCATTTGTAAGGAGAGTTTTGTGTCAAACCATGACACATGAGTCTATTATGGAAACCTGATACCACACTTTGTTCTTTATGTTTGGTGTTTTCACACTTATCCAATCAGTAGATGAGGAAAATGGGCAAAACTATAAACAAGTAAACCTAAATCAGAGGTCTCTATATGCTTCTCTAAAGGAACAACCTCTCCTTCACTCAAAACGTCAATATCGCTTCTTCACCCATAAAATGAAAAGTTCCGATGCATATTCCTCTTTAAATATATAAATAAAGGTGAAGTAAAAGAAAGGTTTCATGTTTAGAGAGGTGAAGAAAGTAACTTTGTTGGGGTACTTTCTAGTCTCACTAGCAATAGAGTAATGTTTGTGATCTTGTAGTGACTCCACTGGGTACTGTCTAGGCCTCTTAGCAGCAAAGAAACACCGGAGATGAAAAATTATACTATCAAAATCTAAAAATCATGAACTTTACTATCCTTTCCAATTCAAAATGTTGCAATATTATTGAATCTTATGTTTGTGTTCAACTAGAAAGGTGCAAAGTCTTGGGAATCATGATTTATGTTACACCAAAACCTCCAATTGTTAGTCAGCGATCAAATCTCCATAGATAAGTATCTACAATAGGTGGTTAATCCATGTCATGAAACACATGAGGAGTGTTGGTTTATCCAATGTCCAACAATCTCCCAAAAACGTGAGTTGGGTGTTTAGCGAACTTGTGACCTACGCTCTGATACCACTTTTTGGGAATCGTGATTGCAATTAGACCAAAACTCGCAGATGTTACTCGATGATTGCATCGCTAGAGATAAGGATCTACAAGGGGTGATTATTCCATGTCATGAAACACACGTGCATTGTTGGTTTATCCAATGTCCAACATAAAGGGGAACATGTTTATTCACAGGGTAAGTGGGGAGGCCAAAGTAATATTCAAGATGGATCAATATTCCCTGAATAAATGAGACCCTGTACAGAAGAGTAAACCAAGACAAAGAAGTTGGAATTATACCAATGTGTCGCTGAGTGTTTTCATTGCTACAACTCCCTCCAAAATTTTGGCCTGCACCAAATTTCAAAGCCTACCTTGGTCTTGTATATTGTCATTGCAGACATTGAAATCCATTGAATGTGATTTCTCTAAGTGTTTTGGTCCCTTTTGCAAGAAAATAAAATTTTCATCTTTTCACATGTTAGTTGTCACACAATGTGTATAAGATTTTTTTGGTGGTTTCAAGGGGTTATATTTGTGTGAATGAGTTTATCTTACCATGTAAACATCCATCATACTCATTACCAAATTTTTATGCACCGTTTCACAGTTTCGTCACAGTCGTCGCAAAGTGTATCTTTAGTGTCACACTTGTCGTAATTCGTCGCAAAGCTGTTGCACTGAGGGAAATTTCTTGTTAATATTTTCTAGGTGATCTATGTTATTGTGTCATCAAGTGTTCTAAGTGTGTGATCACAGTCGATTCCTATCATCGTTCAAATCAGCTTCATTGATACCACACTTAGTCAAATTATGAAAATCCTTCCGATCAATCAAAATTAGTCTCATCCAACCTTCCTCAACTGTGTATTACACATTTCTAGCCCTCAAGCTATAACCCTGCCCCTTGACACTATGCAATGCATAGTTCCTAGCTCCCATGACTGTGCACTATGCAATTCTAGTGCTCAAGCCCAGACCTTGGGCTCCAAAATTGTGTAATTCATCCCTCTAGCGTAGCCCTAACCATGCTTTATGTAGTCTTTGAGCTTAATCCCAAACCTTGATCTCCTAAATTACACAATTGCACAATCACTAGATCTGCTCTGCGTCCAAGAATTGTGCAGTTGGTTAAAACAGTGGAAAAACCCTAAACCCAGTTCATTGAGTCCCAAAACTGTGCAATCTTCCTACCCAGTCCTACCTGAACTTCGCATTGTGTAGTATCAAGGCTCAAGCTTCACCCTTCACTACCTAAGCTGTGAAATTGCATAGTCACTGGGTCTCTCCCTCATCCTGTCACTCGATTCTGACTCCGTCAGTGGATCAACATGCACCATCTTAGACTAGGGTTTTATCAGACTAATGTCATCTCTTCATGAGTGAATTGTAGATGCAAGTACTCTATCATACCATGGCAGGATGAAGAAGAAGGAGATGGAGAATGGAAACATGTTGAAAGACATCTTTGTAGTTGATTATACAAGCTAATCAATCAAGAAAAAGAAAAGGGACACTAGTTTGCGACCACAACTCAAGACTTGATATCATTGAAGACTCCTTACCTCTAATCCATAAGGAGATGGATAGAAGAGAATTCTCAAGAAGGAATATATTAAGGAGAAACATAAGCGGTTTGGAATTTCCATGTCATCAAGAAATCCATGTCTAAAGTGTCATGTCATGTCATGCCATGAGTTGTCATATGCCACATCATTATTGTGGATTATGTAATTTTTTATTTGAAAATGTTTTGTGAAGTGGAATTCTAAAGGAGATGTAGAAAAGATGAAGAGTCATGTAAATTCGAAAGTCATAGAAAGTCAAAAAGTCACGACGGTAGTCAAAGAGTCACAAGGCATGTGAAGCATCGCCCCATTGCTTATATATACACCCTCATTGTATGAGAAAAGTACTTTTAAACTTGTCTCCTCTCCCAAGGCATTAGAGCGACAAGTGAGTTCTTTTGGGGAGCAAGGGGTGGCTCCAACACTCCATTATTGGAGCTAGTGGTGTTCATTGTAAACATGTGTCAAGGAAATTTTACTTAATATATGAAGCCCGATGGCCAACATGTTCTTCATGCATGGATTATGAATGTTTGTAAGATTGTTTTGTGAATGTTTGTGATTCAGGTTTTCTTTCACCGTTACTAAATTAGTTGAACTATTTTGGTTAATTTAGTGCTTATCATATTGAGAATGTGTTTTATTTGTTGTAATGACCATGGTGTCTTTGTGGAATATTCCACTGGATATTAGATGGATCCTTCCTGTGCATGTGTGTCTATGCTAGGGTGGTACTATTACCTCTCTCTTAGAGGCTCACTTATTTTTCCCTCCACAATAGAAGAACCTCAACATACCTAGAATTGAACACTCACTAAGCACACTCACTTGCTTTTCGAAGGTATATGTGCACCCCTCTCTTGTTGACAGTTAGATCCAAGGAAAATCTTGAAGAAACTGGAAAACATACCATATTATGGATGGGGATCCTATCCCAAATGGCGCGAGGTCTAATTGGGACCACATGTTGGGGAGACCCCTTGAATTTTGGTGGGTCCAACACCGTCAATGAGTATATAAACCATAATATAAATTTTATAAACCCAAGGGAATAATAGACCCAAGAGATTAATACTAAAAACCCAAGGGATTATAAACCCAAGGGATAAATATTATAAACCCTAAAATAAATGTGGTTGACCATGGTTGACGATGAATGATTTTCATATTGTCACAATCTATGTCACAACTCGATGTTGGACTATGGTTGACCACGATTTATTTTAATATTGAGATAACCTTTGGTACACTGTGATGTTGGAAAATGGTTGGCCATGGCTGACCATGGTTGATTTTCATATTGAGGCAATCCTTGTCACAATGCAGTGTTGGACCATCATTGACCATGGTTGTCATAATGTGACGTTGGAGCAAGAGACAATAATTGTCACAATATGACCAAGGTTAGTGACCATGGTTTATATACATATTGAGACAATATTTGACAGAATGTGACATTGTGACATGGTTGACCATGATTATAAACCCAAATATTTATACTATGAACCATATGAATAATATTATATCCTAGGAATATGAAGCCTTATATTAATAAACCCAAGGGATTAATTCTAAAAACTAAAGGGATTATACACCCAAGGGAATAATATTTAAACCAATGGATAAATATTATAAACCAAAAGTATAAAAACCCTAAGATAAAAATTATAAACCCTAAAATAAACATGGTTGTCCATGGTTTACCATCATTTATTTTCATATTGAGATAATCTTTATCACAATGCAACCTTGGACTATGGTTGATTTTCATATTGAGATAATATTTGGCACAATTTGACACTAGAAAATAATTGACCATGGTTGATCATGATTCTAAACCCAAGAGATATATATTAAACCCCAGAATTAATATTATAAACCCTATGAATAATATTATACCCTAGGAATATGAACCCTTAAATTAATAAACCTAAGGGATTGATATTATAAACCCTAGGGAATAATAAATTGAAGGGGTTAATTCTAAAACCCCAAGGTATGATAAACCTAAGGAATGATATTAAACCCAAGGGATTAATATTATAGACCCTATGTATATGAAACCTGAGATAAATACTATAAACCCTAAAATAAACATGGTTGACCATGTTTTACCATGGTTGATTTTCATACTGAGACAACCTTTGTCACAATGTGACATTTGGCCATAGTTGATTTTCGTTTTGAGACAATATTTGTCATAAAGTGACATTGAACCATGGTTATACATGGTTGACCATGATTATAAACCCACGAGATTTATATTAAACCTAGGATTAATATTATAAACCTTATGAATAATATTATACCCTAGGAATATGAACAGTTAGATTGATAAGCCCAAGGAATTTACATTATAAACCCAAGGGTTTATTTTAAAATCCCAAGGTATTATAAACCCAAGGGCATAATATTAAACCCAAGGGACTAATATTATAAACCCAAGGTATATAAACCCTAAGATAAATATTATAAACTCAAGGGAATAATAAACCCAAGAGATTAATACTAAAAACCCAAGGGATTTTAAACCCAAGGTACATAAACCCTAAGAAAAATATTATAAACCCTAAAATAAACATGGTTGACCATGGTCGACCACAATTGATTTTCATATTGACACAATGCGACGTTGGACTATGGTTGATTATGATTTATTTTCATATTGATACAACCTTTGTCATAATACGACATTGGACAATGGCTGACCATTACTGATTTTCATATCGAGACAATTGTTGTCACAATGCAGCGTTGGACCATGGTTGACCACGGAACACCATGATTGTCACAATGTGATGTTGGACCAAGAAACAATCTTTGTCTCAATGTGACCATGGTTGATTTTCATATTGAGGCAATCTTTGTCACAATGTGACATTGAAACATGGTTGACCATGGATTTTCATATTGAGATCATCATTGTCACAATGTGACATTGGACCATGGTTGACCATGATTGATTTTCATATTGAGACAATCTTTGTCACAATGTGACATTGTACCATGGTTGTGCATGGTTGACCATTATTATAAACCCACTGGATTTATATTAAACCCTAAGATTAATATTAGAAATATTATGAACAATATTGTACCCCAGGAATATGGACCCTTAGATTGATAAGTCCAAGGGATTGATACTATAAACTCAAGCGATTAATTCTAAAAGTCCAAATATTATAAACTAAAGGGAATGATATTAAACCCAGTGGATTAATATTATAAATTGAATGTATATAAAAACTAAGAAAAATATTATAAACCCAGGGGAATAATAAACCCTAGGTATTGATACTAAAAACCCAAGGGATAAATATTATAAAACCAAGGTATAAAAAACATCAGATAAATATTATAAATATAAATTTTAATATTTTTAATTTTTAATTAATTAATTAGTTTTTCAATGTAATAATTAACATTTTTGATTTTGATTTTTTTAAATGTGTAAAATAAATATAAACAATTCTTAATCTTCAATATTTCTTGTTTTACATTTTTTTAATATACAAATAAAAATATAATATTATTATTATTTTAAATAATTAATGTCTTTTAATGTTAATAATAACATTTGTTTTTACTTTTTTAAAATGTGTATAAATATGAAATAATTTCTTAATCTTCAAATATTTCTTGGTTTTACAATGAAATAAATTTTGAAAATGTTTACGTATGTTTTATACATATAAAATATAAAATAATTAGCGCAACGACACTAGTAAATATCTTTGATATACGCCAAAGGTGTATATTAATAACATGCACAACCACATTAGATAATGTGGTTGATATTATTATGATTAGTATTATGGCTATTGTTAATTAAATTACTATGAAATAATATTAAACACTATGATTAAACCCAAGGGATATATGTTAAATACTAGGATTAATGTTATAAACCCTATGAATAATAGTATACCTTAGGAATATAGACCCATAGATTAATAACCCAAGGGATTGATATTATAAACCCTAGGAAATAATAAATCCAATGGATTAATTCTAAAACCCCAAGGTATTTAAACCCAAGGTATATAAACCCTCAGATAAATACTATAAACCTAAGGGAATAATAAACCCAAGCGATTATAAACCAAAGGAAATAATATTAAACCCAAGGGATAAATATTATAAACCCAAGCTATATAAACCCTAATATAAACATGGTTGACCGTGGTTGACCACGAATGATTTTCATATTAACACAATCTATGTCACAATGAGATGTTGGACTATGGTTGACCATGATTTATTTTAATATTGAGACAACCTTTGGCACAATGCGGCATTGGAAAATGGTTGGCCATGGTTGAACATGGCTGATTTTCATATTGAGACAATATTTGTCACAATGTGACCACGCTTATTTACCATGATTGACCATGATTGAGCATGGTCTATTTACATATTGAGACAATATTTAACACAATGCGACATTGGAACATGGTTGACCATTTTTTATTTACATATTAAGACAATCCTTGTCACAATGTGACATTGGTTGGTTTTCATATTGAGAGAATATTTGTTACAAAGTGATGTTGGATCATGGTTTACCATGATTATAAACCCAATAGATTTATATTAAACCCAAAAATTTATAGTATGAACCTTATAAATAATATTATACACTAGGGATATGAACCCTTAGATTAAGAAACCCAAGATATTGATATTAGAAACTCTAGGGAATAATAAACTAAAGGGATTAATTCTAAAACCCAAAGGTATTATAAACCTAAGGGAATAATATAAACCGAAGGGATTTATATTAAATGCAAGGATTTATATTATAAACCCTATGAATAATATTACACACTAGGAAAATGAACTATTATATTAATAAACACAACGAATTAATATTATAAACCAAACAATATAATAAACCCAAGGGATTAATACTAAAACCCCAAGGGATTATAAGCCCAAGAGATTAATATTATAAACCCTATGTATATAAACCTTAAAATAAACATGGTTGACTATGTTTTACCATGGTTGATTTTCATATTGAGACAATCTTTGTCACATTACGACATTTAACCATGGTTGCCCATGGTTAATTTTCATAATTAGATAATCTTTGTCATATTGTGACATTGGATCATGGTTGTGCATGGTTGACCATGATTATAAACCTAAGGGATTTATATCAAACCCTAGGATTAATATTATAAACCTTATTAATAATATTATACCCTAGGACTATGAACCGTCTAGTTGATAAGCCCAAGGAATTGACATTATAAATGCAATGGATTAATTCTAAAACCTAATATATTATAAACCCTAAAATAAGCATGGTTGACCATGATCGACCATGGTTGATTTTCATATTGAAACGATCTTTGTCACAATGCGACGTTGGACTATGGTTGACGATGATTGATTTTCATGTTGAGACAACATTTCTCACAATGCGGCATTGGAAAATGGCTGACCATGCTTGATTTTCATATTGAGACAATCATTGAATGTGACGTTGGACCATTGTTGGCCATGGATCACCATCGTTGTTCCAATTTGACATTGGACCAAGATAAATTCTTTGTCACAATGTGACCATGGTTAGTGACCATGGTTGATTCTCATATTGAGACAATCATTGTCATAATGCAACGTTGGAACATGGTTAACCATGGTTGATTTTTATATTGAGACAATCATTTTTACAATGCAACATTCGCTCATGGTTGACCATAGTTGATTTTCGTATTGAGATAATCTTTGTCAAAATGTGACATTGGACCATGGTTGCGCATGGTTGACCATGATTATAAACACAAGGGGTTATATTAAACCCTAGTATTAATATTATAAACCTTATGAAAAATAATGTACCCTAGGAATATGAACCTCTAGGTTGCTAAACCCAAGGGATTGATATTATAAACCCAAGGAATTAAACCCTAAATATTATAAACTGACGGGAATAATATTAAACCCAAGAGATTAATATTATAAACCCAAAGTATATAAACACTTAAATAAATATTATAAACCTAAGGGAATAATAAATGCAAAATATTAATACTAAAAACCCAAGGGATTATAAATCCAAGAGAATAATATTAAACCCAAGAGATAAATACTATAAAACCAAGTTATAAAAACCATAAGATAAATATTATAAATATAAATTATTATAATATTCTTATACTTTTAATTTATTTATGTATTCCAATGTTAAATAATTAACATTTGTTTTTATTTTTTAAATGTGTGCAATGAAATTAACAAATTCTTTAATCTTCAAATATTTCTTGGTTTTACAATGGAAATATTTTATTTTATTTCTTAATTTTATGTATGTTTAACACATATAAATTATAATATTATTTTAAATTTTAATTAATTAATGTCTTTCAATGTTAATAAAATGACATTTCTTTTACTTTTTAAATGTGTGTAATAAATATTAATAATTTCTTAATCTTCCAATATTTTTTGGTTTTACAATGAAATAAAATTTAAACCCTTTTTATTTATGTTTAGTATATATAAAGATATAAAATAACTAGCACAACCACATTCATAAATGTCGTTGATATACGTCGAAGGCGGATATTAATAACATGCACAATAATATTATGATTCTTATTGTTAATTAATATTACTATGAAATAATATTATACCATATGATTAAACCCAAGGGATATATATTAAACCTTAGGATTAATATTATAAACCCTATGAATAATATTATACCTTAGAAATATGAACCCTTAGATTAATAAACCCAAGGGAATAATATTAAACTCAATGGATTAATATTATAAACCCAAGCTATATAAACCCTAAGATAAATATTATAAACCTTAAAATAAACATGTTTGGCCATGGTTGACCATGACTGATTTTCATGTTGACACAATCTATGTCAGAATGCGGCGTTGGACTATGGTTGACCATGATTGATTTTAATATTGAGACAACCTTTGACACAATGTGATGTTCGACAATGATTGGCCATGGTTAATTTTCATATTGAGATAATCTTTGATGTAATGCAACTTAAGTAAAAAAGAATTTAAAGTTTACTTATGTTTTATACTTGCAAATTATAATATTATTTTAGATTTTTAATTAATTAGTGCATTTCAATGTAAAATAGTTAACATATATTTTTACTTTTTTCTTCTTCTTTTTTAAATATGTGTAATAGATATTAATAATTTCTTAATCTTCCAATATTTCTTGGTTTTACAATGGAAATAAATTTTGAAATTTTTTTACCAATGTTTTACACATACAAAATATAAAATAAACTGGTTGTCTTTAGTGAGACTTTTTGGAAGCTTTTCCAATGGATTTTTGGGTCTAATTTCTCTAAATTTCTGCAGGAATTTATTGAAATCACAAGCTTGATGGGTAACCCCTGCACAATCGAAGTGCCCTAGGGGTTTTGTAGGGTGCTTAATCCATATATACAGTCAAAAAACCAGTTTAAATAATACAAATCAAGATTCCACCTCAATTTTTTCTGCCGAATTCCGACACCGGAAAGTCCAAAAAGTTGCACTAAAAACAACTCCTTAAATAAATATTTAAAGTGATAAAATTACTAATCATTTTTTGCAAATACCTTATCTGTTTGCTTGATCTTTTTTGGAAAAGGCACAAAAAACAAAGTTTAAGTACTCTTTTTTTTGAAACATATATAACCATTGGAAATTAAAATTTAAGTAAATGTCAAATAAAATAATGTCTATTTAAATCATAAGTGATTCAAAATATAAATATTATAATATCATTTTAAAATTCAGTCATTAAATTTATTTCGATATTAAAAAAATAATATTTTTTAAATATATACCATAAATATTAATAATTTTTAATCTTCTCATATATTAATAGAAATAATTTTACTTATATTTTATACCTATAAAATATAAAATAAATATTTAAGTGATAAAACTACTGAGCATTTTCACTATCACAAAATTCCTAACTGGAAAAAAATCTTTAATGTAAAATGTATACCAAATGCAAAATTTACCGTTATCTTTTGGCTCATCAATATATACCAAAACATTCTCTATATATAAAAAGACATAATCTTTACTTGTAATTATTGGTTTTTGAATGGTTTTAATATCCCTTTTCTTAGTTAGTATTATCCTTTTTCTAATTAATATTCCAACTTAATATTTTAACTAATAGTAATCTAAATTAATATAACTTTATCCCTATCCAATAAAAATACAATTTTACCAACATTTAATTAATAAAAAAAAAACAACTTTAACCTCATTAATACTTTTTCATCCTTTACTAATTTCCATTTCTTAACTATTCACAATATCGTAATGGAATCACGTGTTTCGAGCTCAATTAACAATCGATAACCATATATTGTTGTGTTGTAGTAAGTACAGTTTGAAGGAGCTAATTCAATAAAACTTTTATTTTTATTATGTTGCGTTATTCATATATTACGCATCAACCAGATTTCAAACAAGACTTTTATTGTTTTTGAATGGTCTGGCTTTTACAAATATTTTATTTCTAGTCGTTAGTATAAATTAATTTTATTTATTTTTTGAATGTTAATGGGTTGTTTTCCTTTTTTAAGTAAATTGTTTTATGGTATTTTCAATCCATAAGTAACCAAATTATATCAAATTGTTGGCAGGTTGTTTCTGTATGTTTTTCTCTACAGTTTTGTTTATAAACAGTATAGAGGTATATTTGTTTCTCTACGTCTTTGTTTATAAACACTAAAAAGGTATTTGGTGGTCTTCTTTACTAGTTTTTTATAGCTTTTTATTTAAGCATTTGCCCAATTTCCATTACTGTTTTTTAGTTATCATAATCTTTTGAGTCTTTTTTGGTTTACTTACCATTTTGCAGTATGCTACTGCAAGAGTGCTGGAACTATAATGGTTTGGGTATTGGTCTTCTCTTTGTGGGATAGATCTTCTCAATGTTTTAATTTCTTTTTAGCTATTAAGGATTTAAGAAATTATAATGATTTTGGATATTGAAATAGTTTTTTGTGTTGATAAAAATTGAGGCTTGGACATATTTGTTATAGATGCTTTCTTCATGGGCTACATCAAGTGTTGAAGAGGTTGCTTCAACTCGACTCGCTTTTTTCAACTTTATGTAAGTTTATCATTTCCGCCCATATGATTGTCTTCCCATGTTTTCTGAGATGTAATTGAGTTCATTTCCATCCAATTGTATTATAGGCTCCTAAACCAATGGTAAGATCAGTAATATTGCGTTGGGTTTACTAAATGAGGATGTATGAGTGGTGTTAAAATTTAGATGTAATTGCTAGCAGGTTTACAAGAATAGGAATGTTGTTGTACAACTTGTTAGAAGAGCGGAGAGGACTGGTTTTAAGGCAATTGCACTGACTGTGGACACACCTCGACTTGGGCGGAGGGAGTCTGACATTAGAAATAGGTAGTGAAAATTCATTATATTTTAGATTTGCTGACAGGACTAGGTAGACACGTGGGATAAATCTTATATTCAGAGTATACTCCTCTTTAACGTTATGAGTTTGTACCCATGTTTTAACACTTTCTCAGCTCTCAATAAAAATCAAAACATTGTGGAATTCTTTTAGGATCAGAAGCGACGCTTGGGTTAGAAAAAGCATTTAGCACCTATAATGTATCAAACTTAAAATAAGTCAGAAGTCTCCATTTTATCTGGGATTCCTCTTTGTTCATCCCTTGTCTGACACTGAGGTATCTAATGTTCCGAAAAGTCTCATTGTGAAATCCACTAACAAAAGGCACGGGTCTAAAAATTGTTTAGTTCGATTTTGTGACCAGGATGTGAAATGGTTCAATTTGTTTCTGCATGGTTGTTTTTTTATTTTTTTTACAAAGATAGCCCTTCAATTGCTTGCATATTATGAGTTTCTTATGGATTCCACAATCTCCCCTGTTTAGCTACTATACCTTCAGCTAATACATAGTCATTTGAAAAATATGTGCCTTCAACTCTCGTATCTATTTTTTCACCAACTTTATGATTGCAATCAGATTAGATAAACATCGAATAGCTATAATTTTCAATTTTAGTCACCCTGTCTTGGGCCAAACTTTTGAACATTATGGCACCTCTTTCATTACAAGCATCAGGGGAATTGACACTATTACAAAGATTTTGGTTGATGTTGTATGTATCAAGTTCCGTCCCTGTATATTGGTTGATGTAACAGAGGTGGATCTGAGTACCACTGTGTTGGGATTCAAGATATCAATGCCTATTATGATTGCTCCAACTGGCATGCAAAAGATGCCTCATCCTAAAGGTATGCATTAGATTATTGTATTACAGTTAACATGCTATTTTGATGCATATATTTTCTAAAAGTGAATCCATCATCTTTTATAGGAGACTATGCTACTGCAAGAACTGTTGGAACTATAATGGTTTGGGAATTGGTCTTCTCTTTGTGGGATCGATCATCTGAATTTTTAATTTCCTTCTAGCTATTAAGGATTTAAGAAATTATAATGATTTGGATGTTGAAATAGTTCATTGTGTTGATAAAAATTGAGGCTTGGACATATTTGTTGTAGATGCTTTCTTCATGGGCTACATCAAGTGTTGAAGAGGTTGCTTCAACTAGACCAGGCATTTTCTTTTTTCAACTTTATGTAAGTTTATCATTTCCACCCATATGATTGTCTTCCCATGTTTTTTGAGATGTAATTGAGTTCATATCCATCCAATTGTATTATAGGCTCCTAAACCAATCGTAAGATCAGTTATTTTATATTTGCTGACAGGACTAGGTAGACACGTGGGATAAATCTTATATTCAGAGTATAGTCCTCTTTAACATTATGAATTTGTACCCATGTTTTAACATTTTGTCAGCTCTCATTAAAAATCATAACACTGTGGAATTTTTTAGGATTAGAAGCGACACTAGGGTTAGAAAAAGAATTTAACACCTATAAGGTATCAAACTTAAAATAAGTTAGAAGTCTCCAATTTATCTGGGATTCCTCTTTATTCATCCCTTGTCTGACACTAAGGTATCTAATTTTCTGAAAAGTCTCATTGTGATATCCACTCATACATGCTAGACGGTAAGGCACACCTCTGTGTTGAGATTCAATTCTGGATCCATAACTGTTTTTGACTTCTATTGATTTTTCTTTGTCAAAAATGTAGATTCGCATTGCCTCCATATCTTACCTTAAAAAAATTTGAAGGTTTGGATCTTTGGAAAATGGAGAAGGTATGTATTCCATTTTATGAGTTATTTAAATAGAAGGATGCTATTTTTAGTTCTGCCTATATTCAAGGTCCAAACTTCTTCCTTAAGTTGGTTTTTTCTTGCAGAAAGCGGATTCTGGACTGGCATCATATGTTGTAGGTCAAATTGAAATATAGCCCTTCAATTGCTTGCATATTATGAGTTTCTTATGGATTCCACAATCTCCCCTGTTTAGCTACTGTACCTTCAGCTAATACATAGTCATTTGAAAAAGATGTACCTTCAGCCCCCGTATCTATTTTTTCACCATCTTTAGGAATGCAATAAAATTCGATAAATATTGAATAACTATAATTTTCAATTTTAGTCACCCTATCTTGGGCCAAACTTTTGAACATTATGGCACCTCTTTCATTACAAGCATCAGGGGAATTGACATTATTACAAAGATTTTGGTTGATGTTGTATGTATCAGGTTTCGTCCCCGTATATTGGTTGATGTAATAAAGGTGGATCTGAGTACCACTATGTTGGGATTCAAGATATCAATGCCTATTATGATTGCTCCAACTGCCATGCAAAAGATGGCTCATCCCGAAGGTGTGCATTAGATTATTGTATTATAGTTAACATCCTATTTTGATGCATATATTTTCTGAAAGTGAATCCATCATCCTTTACAGGAGAGTATGCTACTGCAAGCGCTACTGGAACTATAATTGTTTGGGCATCGGTCTTCTCTTTGTGGGATCGATCTTCTGAATGTTTTAATTTCCTTCTAGTTATTAAGGATTTAAGAAATTATAATGATTTTGGATTTTGAAATAGTTTGTTGTGTTGATAAAAATTGAGGCTTGGACATATTTTTTGTAGATGCTTTCTTCATGGGCTACATCAACTGTTGAAGAGGTTGCTTCAACTGGACCAGGCATTCGCTTTTTTCAACTTTATGTAAGTTTATAATTTCCACCCATATGATTGTCTTCCCATGTTTTCTGATATGTAATTGAATTCATATCCATCCAATTGTATTATAGGCTCCTAAACCAATGGTAAGATCAGTTATATTGCATTGGGTTTACTAAATGTGGATGTATGAGTGGTGTTAAAATTTAGATGTCATTGCTGGCAGGTTTACAAGAATAGGAATGTTGCTGCACAACTTGTTAGAAGAGTGGAGAAGGTTTGTTTTGCACTGACTGTGGACACACCTCGACTTGGGCGAAGGGAGTCTGACATTAGAAATAGGTAGTGAAAATTCTTTCTATTTTATATTTGCTAACAGGACTAGGTAGATACGTGGGATAAATCTTATATTCAGAGTATACTCCTCTTTAACCTTATGAGTTTGTACCCATGTTTTAACACTTTCTTAGCTCTCAATAAAAATCAGAACATTGTGGAATTCTTTTAGGATGTTATAAAAATCATTTAACACCTATAATGTATCAAACTTAAAATAAGTCAGAAGTCTCCATTTTTTCTGGGATTCCTCTTTGTTCATCCCTTGTCTGACACTGGGGTATCTAATGTTCTGAAAAGTCTCATTTTGATATCCACTAACAGAAGGCACAGGTCTAAAAAAAAAATAGTTTGAGTTTGTGAGCTGGATGTGAAATGGTTCAATTTGTTTCTGCATGGTTGTTTTTTATTTTTTTTACAAAGATAGCCCTTCAATTGCTTGCATTTTATGAGTTTCTTATGGATTCCACAATCTCCCCTGTTTAGCTATTGTACCTTCAGCTATTACATAGTCATTTGAAAAAGATGTACCTTCATCTCTCGTATCTATTTTTTCACCATCTTTAGACTGCAATCAAATTAGATAAACATTGAATAGCTATAATTTTCAATTTTCGTCACCCAATTGTATTATATGATCCTAAACCAATGGTAAGATTAGTTATATTGCATTGGGTTCACTAAATGTGGATGTATGAGTGGTGTTAAAATTTAGATGTCATTGCTGGCAGGTTTACAAGAATAGGAATGTTGTTGCACAACTTGTTAGAAGAGTGGAGAGGGCTGGTTTTAAGGCAATTTCACTGACTGTGGACACACCTCGACTTGGGCGAAGGGAGTCTGACATTAGAAATAGGTAGTGAAAATTCATTCTATTTTAGATTTGCTGACAGGACTAGGTAGACACGTGGGATAAATCTTATATTCAGAGTATACTCCTCTTTAACATTATGAGTTTGTACCCATGTTTTAACACTTCCTCAGCTCTCAATAAAAATCAAAACATTGTGGAATTCATATATCAAACTTAAAATAAGTCAGAAGTCTCCATTTTATATGGGATTCCTCTTTGTTCATCCCTTGTCTGACACTGAGGTATCTAATGTTCTGAAAAGTCTCATTGTGATATCCACTCATACATGCTAGATAGTAAGGCACACCTCTGTGTTGAGATTCAATTCTGGATCCTTAATTGTTTTTTACTTCTATTGATTTTTCTTTGTCAAAAAAGTAGATTCGCATTGCCTCCATATCTTACCTTAAAGAATCTCGAAGGTTTGGATCTTGGGAAAATGGAGAAGGTATGTATTCCATTTTATCAGTTCTTTAAATAGAAGGATGTTGTTTTTAGTTCTTCCTATATTCAAGGTCCAAACTTCTTCCTTAAGTTGGTTTTTCTTGCAGACAACGGATTCTGGACTGGCATCATATGTTGCAGGTCAAATTGAAAGATCATTAAGTTCAAAGGTTTGTAATAGTACTGGTAGAGAGATATTTCAAGTAATTCTTCAGTGTTGTGTTTGAATAGAATGAAAATGGATAGAGAAGCACCTGGAGAAATCTTGGGGTTGAGTTCCTGCCTTTGCCTGTAACCTTCTGAATCTCAGAAAAATTATTTGTGATGAGTCATATTATGATTTACATCTTCAAGAAATACTTCGTATCCTTTTTCAAGAAATACTCTATATCCTTTTTCCAACTTTTATGCTGAAAATATGCATATTGTCACACCAATGCATTTGATTACCCATTTAACACCAAAACAGAAGGCACGGGTCTAAAAATTGTTTAGTATGAGTTTGTGAGTAGGATGTGAAATGGTTGCAGACAATTACCAGTTTGCAAATACTTGTGAAGGGGGTTTTGAGAGTTACAGTATGTCATGTATACAGACACACCTCCCATGGTCATAGGGGCACTTCAATTCAAAATTTCTTCTACTCTCCAATAAGATTTCCTATATGGTTTTTCAATTGTACTCTCCCATAGTAGAACATATTTTGTATGCAAAACATAGGTGAAATTATATTGCATCACTGAAATCAACAAGAAAACCTAATCAACATCCCAGATACATGATATGCAAAGATTCCATAGTAGAGCCAATCATGTGTACATAATTTAGATGTGAAATCAAATACTAGGATTAAAAGAGATAACTACAATACCTAATCAACATCCACATACATGATATGTCAAGATTCCATAATAGATCCAATCATGTGTATAGAATTTAGATGTGAAATCAAATACTAGGATTAAAATAAATAACTACAATTAAATATGCAAACAATGATATTTTCTACTCAAATTTAATCTCAATAAACCAGATTCGTAGTCTAATGGCAACTAACAAACTTAGGAATGCATTTATATACGAAATTTAGCATGTATACATAGTGATATTAAATCCATGAGGTGTAGACCATTGGTTTATATGAGATCTAGTCTCCCTTAGATCTCAAGTTCAAACCTCATGGGGAGGTGTTGAAGATGGGAGCTACCTACGATGGAAATAAATTATCTTGAGAGACATCCATGGTTGACCAAGTCTCACACAATATCAAAGCCACTCCTAACCCAATTGGAAGGGAGGAAGAAAAAACTCTTAGCTGACATTGAGGCAACTTGGGAAGGTGATATATGGTGTATTATTGTTGCAATGGCAGAGGATGGATTTTAATTGCTGGTTGGACCAAAAGAAGTTGATGCAAATCAATATTAACTACTTATTGATAATTTTGCCCACTGAGTTCCCTGAGGTTGAGTATAATGCTTTCCTTGCTTATCAAAGAGTATTGCTTATCAAAGAGTATTGATTCCTTTTCAATTTCAACATTCTGGATAACCAAATCCAGTTCTTTGTAATCATTGCAAAAGGGATTCCATTATCATGTAGGGTTTGAATTGTTATTCTCCTCTTGTTGCATGCTAATCTTGATCATCTTGTTCAGCCTCTAAGGTTCTTAGTGGCCTATCCTTTTCAGATCCTTTGACTAACACTATATCTCTCCAATCTTGCAGGAAGGTCATCAAACTCTCCCTTTTAGCTTCCATGGTTGGCCAGGATTAAAATTTCAAAGGGAGTAGCCACAGGCCTGTCTTGTTTACATGAAAGGAAGTTTGTTCATGCAAATATTAATCCAAGCAAAATCTTTATAGGCTTTGACATGGAGCCATACATAGCATATTTTGGGCTAGAAAAGCTACTGGACACTGCCAATGTCAAGTATAGTAGCTCTACTATCCACCTAAGAAACCTTGAAGGTATATTTTCAAGGCGAAAACACTCCATTGGCTCCTATGATAGCCTGCAAACAACACCTGATTTGCTAAGTAGTCCAGGCACATCCAAGAATTTTGTATCTCCTTACCAGGCCCCAGAGGCATTGAAAACTCTCAAGCCCAACCAAATGTGGGATGTTTATTCCTTTGGGGTTATTTTCCTAGAGATTCTTACTAGGAAGCCACCTTTAGATAAGGATTTTGCAGCATGTGGTCAAAACTTTGTTGATGACAAGCATCGCCTTTTGCGCATCATATATCCTACTCTTCAACCAGAGGTTGAAGGAAGGGAAGAAATCTCAGTGTCTGTGGGGATTGCATTGAATTTTGCTTCTGCTTCCCCTCAAAAGAGACCATCAATGAAGGAGGTATTGCATTTTCTAGAAAAAATGCCATCATCCACAACCAATTAACCAATTCTTTCTTCCTATGTATCATTCTTGCTTTGACATAAGTTGGACAGAGATGAGGACTTACACCCACATTCCGTATTCAACAGCTCTACTTAGACATTGCCATAAATGACATAGACACCTCTATGATTGGGACTCAGACAAACTCTGCTGTCAACTCAGCTGCTTATGAAATCTCCAGAGTATTCTTAAAAATTTCAATATTTCTATAGTTGAGGATTGTAGCAAAACTCAGGGATCAAACTTAACTCCATGCTTATGAGGCATCTGCGTTCTCACAGTTTACTTGCAGCTCATTCTTAGTTTTAATGGGAAGGTGATATATGGTGTATTATTATTGCAGTGGTAGGGGATGGATTTTAATTGCTGGTTGGACCAAAAGAAATTGATGCAAATCAATATTGAAAATTAGATTTATTGGTTCAGCTATAGTTTTCATATACAAAGAAGAAATTGCTCCTTTTTCAGGTTAGAATATATATATATACATGTTCATCTTAGCAACAAATGATAATTTATCAAAACCATGAGAATGCTACACAACTTCCTTCATAAGCCTTCTTAGGAAGACCATGAAATAAGACAAGTGAACCTGTGCTTGTATTTGTATCTTATTCTACATAACATATTCTTACTTAGCTAGAGAACAATTGGCTACAGTATTTATATCATTTTCTGTGGAATGTTTCTACTGTTATATATTGAATAGGTCCATTATACCGTATTACTGGATTCTGCAGTGTCTATCCCTGTTTTCTCTTCTTTAGAATATATATCAACCCTTTTGTTTTTTTTCAAGGATATGTTGCAGTTTATTTCATTTCTCTTTTATCTTTAAGATGGATATTTATCTTTTTTATCACCACGTTCTCTGTGGTTCATTTAAATTGGATCTTTGTCATTTTGTTCACTAGGTTCTCTGTATTTTGTTATAACTAGTTATTAATAATTTTTCCCACTGAGTTCCCTGAGGTCGAGTATAATGCTTTCCTTGCTTATCAAAGAGTATTGCTTATCAAAGAGTGTTGATTCCTTTTCAATTTCAACAATCTGGATAACCAGATCCAGTTCTCTGTAATCATTGCAAAAGGGAGTCCATTATCATGTAGGGTTTGAATTGTTATTCTCCTCTTGTTGCATGCTAATCTTAATCATCTTGTTCAGCTTCTAAGGTTCTTAGTGGCCTATCCTTTTCATATCCTTTGACTAACACTATATCTCTCTAATCTTGCAGGATGGTCATCAAAATCTCCCTTTTATCTGCCACGGTTGGCCATGATTAAAATTGCAAAAGGAGTAGCCAGAGGCCTGGCTTATTTACATGAAAGTAAGTTTGTTCATGCAAATATTAAGCCAAGCAACATCCTTCTGGGCTTTGACATGGATCCATACATAGCAGATTTTGGGCTAGAAAAACTACTGGATACTGCCAATGTCAAGTATAGTAGCTCTGTTATCCACCTAAGGAACCTTGAAGGTATATTTCCAGGGAGAAAACGCTCGGCTCCCGTGATAGCTTGCAAACAATGTTTTAATTTAAAAATAGAATTGTCATGGTAAATTGGTATAAGAATATTAGTAGAAAAAATCACCTAGTTATAAGCCTAAATATTGGCAAAAGGCTAATTCTTCATGTGGCATAATCAATTAGCCATGTTATCTTGCTACATGATGCAAAAAATGACCTATGGATCACAATACTTTTTAGGGCTCTTTTTCAATTCAATAGGATTTTCTTCTTCTTCTTCCTGAGATGGTAAAGATAATGACTCAAGAATGACTTTAAGCTTACTAGGTAACCAAATTCTCAACATACCTTGCAATGCATATTTCTTACACCTCTATTATAGACCAAGACAAATGTAACAATTCAATGTACACTAGTGCATCAATATGATTGTTTCCACATAAGGCTTGATCATTAAAAGGACATTAAGGTTTGTACCTTTTGGGACAATTTCTAGTATAGTCAACATCAGAGAAAATACAAACGACCCAGAATATGAGAGAAAATACACATGACCTAGATCCATTAAAACCTTGAATGTTTGTTCATGAACTCACTGAATCTGGTATAAAATGTGTACTGTATTTGAAACTTCAATTTTCCATTAAATTAATGGGACATGAATTCCCACAAAGCAGTTCAAAAATGTGCAATTAAGTTGAGCTTTCATCTTGTCATTCAATTGATGGACACTCAATATTAAATATAAGATAAATATATAGGAGTAGCATGTGAGTGTTAGATTTATAAAGAATATTCTTTTTATTATTAATAAAAATATAGATAGTTAGTTTCATTTTAAAGGGTTATAAATATGAGTTATAAATACAAGACTTAAAAGGTTGTAAATATTTAAAGTGTTGTAAATATGAGTTATTAATTGTTTTTACTCAACACTTGATAAATAGAAATTTAGCAATTTCTTTTTAATTGAGTGACTCGAATTCATGTTTCTTTAGGTTGAAGGTAAAGCCACTAAAGTGCAAAAATGGTGATGCCAATAATTAGAGGGATTGTCATCATGGGGTGATAAGAAATTTAATATTCCAAGAAGAGGAGGTAGTAGTAGATTCTAAATAAATTAGCAATGCAACAACATAAATGTTTGCAACAAATTTAGAGAGATCCACCTTGTTGAATAATGCACCCACTACATGGATAATGGATTTCCGCACTTTATGCCTTACGACATTTTCTTTGCAACATCTAGTTCAAATGCTAGTTATTATGTTGTGTTATTCATATATTACACATAAACCAGATTTCAAACAAGACTTTTATTGTTTTTGAATGGTCTGGCTTTTACAAATATTTTATTTCTAGTCATTAGTATAAATTAATTTTATTTATTTTTTGAATGTTAATGGGTTGTTTTCATTTTTTTAAGTAAATTTTTTTATGGTATTTTCAATCCATAAGTAACCAAATTATATCAAATTGTTGGCAGGTTGTCTCTGTATGTTTTTCTCTACAGTTTTGTTTATAAACAGTATAGAGGTATATTTGTTTCTCTACGTCTTTGTTTATAAACACTAAAAAGGTATTTGGTGGTCTTTTTTTACTGGTTTTTTTTATAGCTTCTTATTTGAGCATTTGCCCAATTTCCATTACTGTTTTTTAGTTATCATAATCTTTTGAGTCTTTTTTGGTTTACTTACCATTTTGCATTATCACAATATTGGGATTTTATTGAGATTTGTGGATCGATATTGTTTTGAGTTTTCTAAGAATTTGTTCTTTATTACTCACTTCTCCATTTAGATTTTTTGGCCTTTATATTTGTTATATTAATTGTTTTATTCGAAAAATTGAAATGCCACAAGGAAACTATATATGATAAGAGATGCCCATGAAAGTATACATGATGCAGTAGCATAACAGTGACAAAAACACCACTATAATATTAAAATTTGCCATAAATTTTGTTACAGTAGGAAGGAAGACTTTCCTCGGCCATCTATCTATGTGTCTCATTCTATCTTGTGTCAAACAAGGAAGAAGCCTATAACCAGCAAAGGTTTCAAACATAATTTTTTCTAACATCGAAGACGAAGAAGAAGTGTTTAATGAGATTATTTCCATCCAAATGTTTGAACTTCTATACCATAAACTATAGTCGTTAGTTCTAACTTCTCAGAGAGAGACATAGAGTATTTGGGATTGTTGTTGTGGAAAAAAATTGTCCACAAAGAGTCTAACCACATAGATTGTATAGTAAGGCCAAGAGAACCAAGAGAACCAAGAGGTCCCACAATCTAAAAGGATTGTCGTTAAGTACATGAACATAAACAATTAACCTACAAATCAAGCTAAAATTCACTTACAAAGAAAGACATTGTACTATCTGCTTGAGCTGGTATTCTGGGCAACATTGTACCAAGTCCATACTTGAGTTTCACTCCCAATTTCATGCTTGTGTAAGATTTAACCCTTCTAAACATTTTTTATCATCTTGTGATTAAAGTCAAATATTTCAAAAGCCATGATTGTTTGATTATTTTCTTGTGATTGGTTTTTTAGCTGGTTGACTCTTAAAAATAATGTATTGGAGCAAGATATGTTTCTTCCTCTTCTTAATTAGCTTAGACAAGTCAATAGCATTCTAACGGGTGATCAAAGAAAAAGAACGATTTGGACATTTCAAAGATGCTATACGCTCTCAGCATGACTTTTCCCTCCTTTTTTTTTTGCTAAGGAAAGAGTGGATCCTTCTATTCAATTAAAAAGAGAAATAATGTACAAAGGCAACCACGGTGGTGAGGCCTGCCAATACGATGGGCCTACCCCAAAATTAAGGTCACAAAATGACAAAGCAGACCCAAGGATGCGGGCCCACAAAGAAAAACTTGCAGTCCAAGACTGACTGTTGGATCTTGAGCTGATGATCCAGCAGATTAGAAACATATCGGGTGGCCAACAAGCACACCCTTTAACAAATGAATCGGACCCAATGAACCCAATAGACCATAGTCTATAATCCTATGGGGTCCCCTTTTTGACTTAACCATCGATCACTTTAACCATCCGAAATCCACCATTTGCGCACGATGCCGGAGAGGTTGTGTGAACAACTCGAAACATAACCCCTAATGTGGACCCACCAACTTTCACGCAGAATCTTGGCCATAGATTATCCTCGCTAGATCCAATGGTTACGGATCATATCACACGAGCTAAGAGCCCCAATAGTTAGCGCATGATGAAGGTGGTAATTCCGCCCCACCCTTAGCCACATGTCGCATGGTGAGTGGAATCACTCCCAAATGAGAAAAACCACTTCCTGCTTGATGAGCTTGTGAAATACCAGAAACCACCACAAGGGTAATAAAGCTGTTCACCGGAATAAAAGTTGGGGTTTTGCGATTACCGAGAAAATATAGGTTTCGGCTCATGGGCCAAAGGAAGATGAAGATCCCTCCATAGAACCATCCCGCTAAGACATCTGGATTGCCATTACCCGTGTTAATGAGGTCGACGTAGACCTACAACCTAAAAAGGATCTCACTTATGTCAAAACACTTCATTTTGAAGCCAGAATAACTGTACCCCATCACTGTGGCTTTGTCTTAGCAAAAACAATCTCTTGATTTTCCTGATGCTGTTTTCTATCGCTAACATCTCTGGATGAACATCCCTCCTTCAACCTGTCATATGTTATCTCCTCCCACCTGCAACAGAGATTGATATTCTTAGTTCGAACCGCCTTATTGGCAAGCCAGTCCGCCACTTTGTTGGCTTCCCTACGAACATGCACCAACCTAAGGGTTCTCAGCATTCTGAGGTGCACTTGGATTCTTTGGTAGACTTGCAGAAGCCACCAATGTTCTGATATTTTCTTAGGAGTAGCACCAGCATTTATCCTCTTCACTGAGTTAATGACTAGTTCTGAATCAACCTCAATGATGACATTTTGAATGTTGTACTTGAGCAGTATTTCCAGGCATTATTCCATCGCCATGAGCTCAGCCATATTGTTGGTAGCTTTGCCAAGATAACTGTGGAAGATGAACTGTATGTTTCCTACCTCATCCCTCAGAACCCCTCCATAACTGGCTTCTCCCGGATTCCCTTTTCAAACCCCGTCTATGTTGAATTTTAAAAAACCATGAGAAGGGGGTTGCCAAGAAGACTTTTCTATTGAGGTTTTCTTGATAATCTGCATAGAACCCTGAGGGGGAATATTCTTGAGCTCTAAATTCTTCAATATTCTTGCCTCTCTTTGCTCAATGGGTTTAACTATAGCTTCTCTTCCCAGGATATGCATAGTTTCTTTGAGTTTCTTAAGGACTAGTTTAAGAATGTTACTAACCAGACTTACTTTCTCCTTGAAAATCCTATTGCTACACACTTTCCAGACATTCGAGATTAAGAATCTCGGGGTCAACACCCAGGTAGAGTTTATGATTTCATTATCCGAGAATTTTTTCCTCCAGTTCTTCAAAGTGGTGAAGATGTCATTAGCATCTCTGTCTGTCTGCTCAAATACTTATTCAACCCAATTCCAAAGTGTTGTGGTGTAAGTGCATCTATTCAGTAGATGATTTGTAGTTTCTTCCTGTTGTCTACATAAGTGACATCTTAAGGGGCCAACAAAGCCTCTTTTTCTCAGGTTATCCCATGTCAAAATCTTGCCCTGTTGAACCAGCCACTTGAACAGTTTTACTTTCATCCAATGAGGATTTTCCCAGATTGCACTCCATTTATTCTTTTGGCTTCCTTAAGGTTGAAGAGACCTATCTTGTTCTTTCCCCACCTTAGTTGATCGTTCAAGTTCGATTTCAAGATTTGTCTCTTGTCTAAAAGATCTTGAAGGGTTGTAGCTTGAGTATGAAACATGCCCATTCCACTATAATCTGGAAGTTTCCAAGTTCTCCATTTCTTATCATTCCTTGCTTTGGTCCCAACATTCACTTACCTACTTTAGTCCTTTGCTGATGGTATCAGTGTGAATGTCTTCTAATTCTTAACTTCGGAGATTGTTCTCCTCCTACCAATTTTCCTACCAGAACCAAGCCAGGTTCCCATTTCTGATCTCCCAAAAACTATGGTTTTGGACTAGGGCCCTATTCTCCCATGCCTTATTCCAAATTGCAGAACCTTCTACATGTCCTGTCATTTCGATTAGATTTTCCTCTTGCCATTCGCTAACATATTTTTGCTTCCAGAGTTTTTCCCAAGGGGCTTGAATTTATTTCAGCCATCTCCACCAGATTTTAGCACCAAGAACTCTATTTAGAATTCCTGGGTCATGAAGACCCAAGCCACCATGGGACTTAGCTTTGCAGACTTTGTCCCATGCCATAAGGGCCCATTTCTTCTTTACTTCACCTTTCCCCGATAGAAATTCTCTCTGAATTTTTCTTATATTGGTCATTACACCGGCTGGTGCTGGAATGGCAGATAGCATATATATAGGGATGCTTTGTAGGACAGCCTTAGTGTGAACTAATCTTCCTGCTAGATTTAGTGCTTTGTTTGTCCATTTGTTGATCTTATCTTTTAGCTTATTAAGAACAAGCTCCCAGATATCCTTGTGAAGCGATTTGTCAGTGAGAGGAACTCCCAAGTACTTCACAGGCAGTGTCTCCCTTTGAAAGCCCAGAATTCTGGAAAGATTTCTTTGAATTGAAATATCTGTATTAAAAAAGAAGGTTTTAGATTTAGTGAGACTTAACTCAGTGCCTGCTACCCTAGCAAACTCACTCAGAATTTGTTTGAATGCTTTGGCTTCCTTAACAGTGGGTGTGCCTTGAAGCATAGTGTCATCCACAAATTGTTGATGTGTCACCATGTCCCCACCATGAGTGAGTCTCAGACCCTAAATTATCCCTTCCTCCTTAGCAGCTCTGATAGCTCTTCCTAACCCTTCCATCATTAGAATGAAGAGGAAAGGTTAAAGAGGATCTCCTTGCCTAAGACCTCTAGAAGGCTAGAAGGTTTTGGAAGGAGCACCATTGAGAAGAATTGAACAGCTGGCTGTGGTAACTAACACCATAACCCATTTAATCCAATTGTTATCAAAGCCATAGGGTTGTAAAATTGCTCTTATGTATGACCAACTAAGTTTTTCATAGGCCTTTCCTATGTCCAGTGGCATTATCGTTCCTCCCTGTATGTTGGTAATGAGTGAATGAACTATTTCATGTGCTTGAATTATATTATCTATAATTTGTCTTCCTTCCACACAGCATGCTTGTTCCTCTGACACTAGGGTTGGGAGGAGAGGTTTGAGACGGTTGGCAATGACTTTGGATATAATTTTATAGATCACATTACATAATGCTATGGGTCGAAATCTGTTTGGAGAGATGGCCTTCTCCTGTTTGTGGATTAAGGCTATGAAAGATTCATTAAGTGCCTTTAAGAATTTCTTAAATATTCTAGGGTCTTCCACTACCTCCAGGATGTCCCGTTTCACTATCTTCCAACAAGCTTTAAAAAAGTCCACATTAAAGCCATCCGGGCCTGGTGCTTTCCCATTTTGCATCTCTTGCACAGCTTCCTCAATTTCTTCCTCTGTTACTGGTCTATTGAGATTGAAATTATCTTCTTTGGTGACCAATTTAGTGATGTACTAAGTGAATTTTTCTGTAAACTGGTATCTATCTTCCGAGGTTTCCTCAACAATTTTCTAAAAATGCTGGAGTAGAACTTTCTCCATCTCTTCATGAGTGTTTCTCTCTACACCATGCTGATGTGTAAATTTCACAATTCTATTCTTGTTTCGATGAGCTATGGTGGATATATGAAATAATTTGGTGTTCCTCTCCCCTTCTTTAATCCATTTTATTCTATATTTTTGTCTCTAGAGTATTTCCTCTTGAAGGCATCTGTTGTCCCACTCCTGTTAGAGTGACTCTACTATCTCTTTCCTTTCCTCTGTGTATCCTTCTGTGATAAGAATCTGGTTTATTTCCTTTAACTTCTTTTCCACCTCTCCTTTAGCTTTGAAGATGTTGCCAAATTCCTTTTTGTTCCACTCTTTGAGTCTGCCTTTAATGTGTTTGAGCCTGCAGTGAAGTAGGAACATCTTTGTACCTTGAAGGTGAATATCTTCCTTCCACCATTGTTCAATATTTGTGAGGAAATCTGAGTGTGTGAACCAAGCATTCTCCAACATGAAGGGGGTGTTCCTTGGTTTTCCAAAAAGGGAAGCTTCCAATTGGATAGGCCAGTGATCTAAACCTCCAAAAGGTAGTATGAGTGCAGTAATGTTGCTTCCCCTGAGAAGAAGTTCCTCTGAAACTATAAATCTGTCCAATTTGAGGCCACTTGGGTAGGACCTCCTCTTTTGTTATTCCAAGTGAAGATTCCATTGCTTGTTTACATATCAATCAATTTCATATTGGTGATGAAGTTCTGGAAGGCAATTGAATCTCTCCCAAGTATTCTAGTTCCTCCTTTTTTCTCCATGAGTGATTTTGTTATGTTAAAATCACCTCCAAGAATCCATGGTAAAATTGGGTATCTCTTCTTCATATCCTACAGTGTTGTGAGGAGTCAAAGTTTGTCCTCCATTGGTTGTGGACCATAGACATTGGTGATCATGTAACATTGCCTATCTCCCACCGGTTGGAAAATCAGAGAAAGGTGATGTCTGGATGCCTCCGCATCAATCACACCAAATTTCTGTGGATCCCAAAGAGTGAGAATACCACCGGCAGATTTATTTGCCTTAAATTCAAGGTATTCATATCTGTTTACCCATTTTCTATGTTTTTCGCGGATCCTCTCCACTGAGCATTTTGTTTCCTGTATGAATACTATGTCAGGTTTTTCCTCTCTAATCTTTTTACCAAGATTCCTCTATTTTCTTCTGCTCCCTAGTCCTCTAATGTTCCATGTTGTAATTTTCATTGAGGTGGGGTTGTAAAGGAGTAATTAGAAAGGTCTTTCATCCTTCCTGAATCAATCATGAGCTTGCGACACTCCAGTAGTAATTCTTTTTGTCTTTTTCTTCCCCTCCTTTTGCCTGATTCTTTGATAATTTTCCTGTTATTAATCCTATTGAGGAAGTTCCTTTGTTTTCCTTGTTGTCATGTCCTCTTCTGACTCCTGCAGCTGTTTGATGTGCCTTGTTAAGGAATATTTGTTGGACTTTGTCCACGTCCTCTTAAGGGATGGAGTTTATTCCCAGGTTGTTGTTGTTCTAGAAACTTTTCCATCTCTAGGTTCTCCATATCCAGATCTCCCGTAAATCTTGATCCTCCGTACCACTTTCACTTTGAGTCATTTCCTGGTCTTTTTCTACTTCCATGGTATTCAAAGGGTCCCTCGTGTGTTCATTCTGTTCCTGAATGTACTCCATGTTGGTCTCTTTTTCTTTCCCCCTTGTTGTCTAATTCTCTGTGCTCTCTTTATCCACTCCCTCATCTTCCTTTTCTCCTAAGATCTAAAAACTATTGTGACTTTTTGTTTTATCATTCATACTAGGGCTCTTCTATCTCTTCCTTCCTCCTCCTTTTCCTTTTCCTCCTACTTTGGTGAAACTTATCTGGTCTTTTTCTTTGTTGGTATTTAGGTTTTCCTCCCTTCTATTGAGAGGACAGTCTCTGGATAGATGCCCATGCTCATGACATTTGTGACATCTAAACGGGATATGTTCATAGTCAACTGCTTGAACCCATTCCTCATCATGGAATTCTAGAATGATCTCATCTGGAAGGGCTCCTGATAGGTCCATCTCCACACATATACGGGCATAGGATGTATATTTTCCCCTTAGAGTTGCCTCTAAAATATTTAAGAAATGACCTAATTTATTTCTTATAGCTTTTAAAGATTCTAGCATCCAGTAATCTAAAGATAAGGAGTATATTCGAATCCATACCGGTACCGAAGTGAAGGTTTCTCATTCTGGCACAAAGTTCATCGTCCATGGCCTCATATAGAGTCTAGCAGCTGCAAAGAAGTATGGTCCTCCTTCAAAGATTTTGTCCCTGTCTTCCATGTTCGTAAACACCACAGTGAAAAAACCTTTGGATCCAAGATGAATATTTAACTCCCCCTTTGGTTTCCAGTTGTATTTTATCCAGGTGTACAATGCTTTCTTTGATGGCTAGATTCCCATAAATTTACATATGATGGCATAGTTAGCCATGTGATCCCTGTGCGCTAGTAGAGCTGGATCATTCAGAATAACCTGAGGTTTAGTTGTGGTCTTGGGTTTAAAAGGCTCCATGTTAGCTCTGTTCTCTGACCCTTGACCTCTGTCTTCCTCTTTCTCCTCCCGAAAGTCTTCTTTGTGGGCCCCTTGATCTGCATTGGTTTTGCTACCTTCGGCCTTTTGAGTTTCTATGTCTTTTGTCTTGACCTCCCAGGGCTATGGAGGTTTTTTTTCTTTCCCTCATCTTCCTCTGTTTGCTACCATATAACTGTAGGAGGGAGTGGAGCTCCCTCCTCCCTATGTCTCCATGGATGCTTGGTACTCTCGTCCACTAGTTTCATTAAACCATAGAACCAGAGCTCATCACTGCCCGCCATCACTCAATCCCTCTTTAGTAAATTCACGTTCGAAAATATTCATAAAAATGAAAATTTCACGACTTTGACCTCCTTGATATGCAACTACTTTTTGAATTAGATACAAACACTTCTCAATTTTCATAAGCAGACTTCTATGCAGTGAGATCCTCGAGTCACATATTGCTCAGAGACTTTGTCAACCACCAAGTTAAATCACAACAACTATGATTATGAAGTGTACACACTCATTTAATCACTCAAACACTAATGACACTTCCTTCTTGATAAAGGAGTCGACCTGCATGCAAATCACCAACCTTTGCAGTTCCTTAACTTCCAGTAAGAAATCCAAGAACATTTCCATATGAAATGGGAATCCTAGCTACAACAATTTCACCTTATTTCTAAGTAAAAAAGGGGAACAACAAACAAGGTAGTTAATCTTTTCAATTGCTCCCTTGCACATGCACTTAATGGGATATTAAATGTCAAGTGGAGCAACTATGAAGATTGGACATAACTTATCCTTTAAACCCATATTTTGAACCTATCATCACATAATACATATCCAATGGTTGTCAAATAAGTACAATCGATATGAAGTTTTACATGGTACTTTTTCTATGGAGGTTGGTGCAACTAAAAGAAAGGTAAAAGAAAAAGAAAGCCGCAATGAAAGAAAAAGATAAAATGCAAAAGATGGTTGGGACAAAAATTTGCGCATGGAAAAAATCCTAGCATGAGCTCTACCACCCTCATTATCCATCACCTGATTCTTAGAGCACTTGATGCTCCATCCATAAAAATGAACCCTTCTATTGTATCAACCTTGATGAGTGATAAACTACCTCATCATTAAAGGGTAATGAATGTTAAATCTCTCAAATGAAATCTTAGGATCGTGAGCTATGCACCCAATTCAAACCATTATCATAAATAAGTAAAAGGTGCACCATAGGGGTGGAAAAAGTAGGCTAATGAAAGGGGTAACTCATGCCTCCATGATTATTCCCTCCTTACATTTATACACTTAGGACGTTGTACCACCATTAGTTGGTCACTTGGCTATGGAACCTAGCCCTGAATTCATGCCCACTCCATTACCACCATCTTCACTTGCACATATGGATTGATGGGTTAACTTGAAACTTGTCACTTCCCATTGGGATTTGGAAACACCTAATAGGGTTATCCATCTAGCCATCCCCAAGATAAGAGAGAGAACACTTATATGGAACTTGGTCTAGTTAGATATTTGAATGTGATCTTTGTGTGAGGTATTGGTTGTGCCCCAAACATTAAGTATTTTCCACTATGATGCATCTATGGTTTTTGTTACCTAATGGTTGTTGATTTACACTTGATCTTGAGAGTGTTTTAGTAGGTGGTTTGCATCACATTAGCAGATGGCTTCTTGAGGTGATTGTCCAACCTCCTCAACACAGCAACAAAGGTCGTACTATCCACTGCAAAGAGAGAGATTGACTTTGATTATGCAACATTGCCTACCCAAAGTAGAGTGTTGGGCTATTTGATGACTTCATGTGATGTTTGACACCTTGAGGGACCCTCAAATGCTGAAATGCTCAACCCATGAAGTTTGGTGTTGGATATTTTGATGATGTGCCTAGTGGACCTAGGATGCCCTCGAGCTAGCCTTGACACTGTTTGATGCGCATCACTTGTTCTAGAGCCTAGATGATGATGGTCATCCTTGAGATGATGAGGGCTTGCACATCACCTTGGAGCCCTAATGTTGGAGCTATTTAGTGCCACATCAACCCTTTTCCTCCTTTAAGGGTGACGTAGGGCATGTTGGACATTACATGTTTGCATTAAGTGACTTTTGATGGCTTGTACATGTTTCCTAAGATGCATCTAGGAGTATGGAGCACTCATTAGCCCTCGTCAGACCTTCTGGTGGCTTATTGAGCTCATTTGGAGGATGATGTCACACTTTAGGAGCATTTATTCCTACATGTGTGAGATTTTATGGCACTTATGTTATATTTTTGAGCTATGAGGTTGGCTCATGGTGAGTAACAAAATTACCATCATGTGGTACCTTCCTTTCATTCCTTTTATCCATTTTTAATTTACCCATAACCATTATTATACCAGTGAATGCTTAACATGTGAGATTTATGCTCAAGGTGTTTTTCAATACATTTGTTAGTATTTCATTTGATTTCTAATTAGCATTATAAATAATTACTATAATATATATTTACTTTTGAAGTGACAACTCATGTGTGGACAAGTTGTTATAGGATTTTGTTTCACATGCTACGAAATCATGTTTTCCATCACAGTTGTTGCATATCCCTTGCCATATATTTAAGACATTTTGTTGGCTACTACAATTATAGTGTTCTAATATGTTTAAAATAGTTGTTACGTAATCAGACTTGTAGCAACTTGGTATGAAATTAGACCTGTAGCAACTTGTTGCGGAATCAAACCTATAGCATCGTGCTATCAAATCAGACCTGTAACAACCTATTGCATAATCTGATTTTCGCCTTTGCATATGGATAATAATTGCAACAATTGAAGGCATTTCAGAGGAGGTTCAAATGCATCATAAACAATGTGCTACAACAAGATGAATCACCAATAGTACAACTACTTAGGGAAGATAATGAAATATATATATCATAAATTTAATTATTGAAGGGTAGATTTTTATGTTCTTAAGTGTGCATATCCACTTTTATTATGAATTTAAAGATCCCCCATATATATACCATGGATCTAGGAAGCCCAACACCATTAATAATTATTCTTGAACATAATTTGAGCATGTTGTTATAGCCCACATGAATTATTTCGAAATTGACTAGTGGCATCCCAAAATATGTGGGAAGTTAGCAAGAATCTTGGAACTATTCTAGTTGTTGTAACTACTTGAGAATATTTTATCCTCAAGTGGACCTATATTTATATATTTGTTATAACCATTCGAGGATATTCTCTAGTGGATCCATATTTAGCAAATTGTTGTAACCAGTTGAGAATCTCTTATCCTCAAGTGGGTTTTTAGTTTCAAGTAAGTTTATGTATAAAAGGGAGTGCTCCATTCCAAGGGAAGGAGGACTCTTAGAGCACAATTCCAAACCATGATGGAATAGAATAAGTTGTTTGAGTTCTTCATGTTAATTTTTCATCAATTTGTTCTATGTTGCAACTATTACTTCAACAATATCCAATAACATCCAATCTAACAATTTCACTTCTTCAATTATCTAATGACAATAGACAAATAATATATAGAACAATTAGAAAAATGCACAATGAAAGACAATCAAGAGACAAGAGACAAATTATTTGGTCAATGGCCAGGGAAAAACCCTAGTAGGGGGACAACCCTTACAAATCTTCTTCTATTAGATTGTCATCAAATGTTCAGTAGAGAGAGTACATCATCCAAGAGTCAAATTCAAACTTTGACTAGCCAATATCCAATGTCAATATCCAATATCCTAACAAACAAATTAATATACCAATGTCAAAGATGATGAGGAAAAGCCAAATCTCGTCAATTGTCAATTCTGCAAAAAGTCAACCGCAGTTGATTTCCCTAACAAGTCAAGTCAACAATAGTCAAATCAAGGTAAAATCTATTCCAATTTAATTCGAGCAATACCCAGTCAATGCGACCTCTTTCTCTAGTCAAGGATCAGTCAAAATGACTCCCTAAACTTCGGTCAAACTCAGTCAATGGAGATAGAAAATCTGTTGTCACATTCTGCAATTTTTTGTGGTCAAACCAGAAAGTCAACATCAATGAAACTTCTTTGAATTCCTCGATTTTTGTTTCCTTGGATGCGGACTGCAGAAATCGAAAATTTCCACCCAAAACTAAAGTCAAATGATGCCAATTTCACCCTAGTCAACACTGGTCAACTCCCTGCAAAAAACCTGCAATTTTCCTGCAACTCAGCCCAATCATAAACAACCACTTGCCCTTTGCATGAGAGAGAAATCCTTCCAATCTGAGCTGGACAAATCAATAGGAATAGGAGAGAGAAGATGTGAGATGAGGTGATGAAGTGCCAATTGAGGATGAAGGTCTCTTATATTAATATGAATCGATGAGGGTGAAAAGACATGTTATTTGGGCTTCATGAGCCTACATGATGTTGAAGCTGACCTTGATAATTTACATATGAGTGGCTTTTAATTCAAAAATACACTTCTCCTTGTCCTATTTGAGTGATATTTAGGTCAATTTTGGTCCTCTCAAAAAGAGAAATCCAATGCAATAATTATCTCCGTCAAATGAGATGTCCAAAGTGGAATTTGACCATACTTTCATAATTTAACACTCCCTCTCAATTAGGGAGAATTCCACCTATCAATATATGTCCATCGATCATCATGTTATCCTGTCATCATGTACCATACCTGATTGTCTTTCCTCATCTCATGTTGAACATTCTCGAATCTAAAGAAGAAGAAATGTTGCAGGGGAGCTTCAACTACCACCCTACCTCTATCACCATCGGGGAGACTCTACTACCACCCATAATCATCATCATCAGGGAGCCATATCTACCACCCAGAGCCAAAGACAATGGGTAACACCAACCTACCCCAAGCGTAGGGATCACACTCTATCCCAAAGTCCATGACAATAGGTGAGATCAACTTACTGGAGGTAAGGATCACACTCTACCCTATTTTCACTAATCAACCATATTAACCCTAAAGCGTCAGATGGTAGAACACATGAATCCATTAACTTAGGTGAGATTCACCTACTGCAAGGGGTAGGGATCACACTCTATCCCAAGTGCCTCAACCCATTGGTCAGATGGGAGAGATTGTCCCATAGAGTGGGAAAGACACTAACTGAGGCATACTCTAACTAGGGGAGATCCGAGGTCTCAACATCATATCGATCAAAGGCCTCTCATCCCTAGTAGCCCTATAGCTCCATTCCATACCCTGGGAGCTCAACCAAGGGGGAGATCGCTACTCAATGTTCTTGATCAACTCAGACCCTTATTTGAAAGGGTCATCTCAACTAGTCCAAGATGCTCTCTGAAGACCAAGAACTTTCCTTTTGGAAAAGCCTTGGTGAGGATATCGACTATCTACTCATATATTGAAATGTGGAGTCTCACGGCTCCTCTCTACACCATGTCTTGGATAAAATGATATATGATCTCTATATGCTTGGACTTGTCATGCAAAAGAGGATTCTCTGACAAACGAATCCCACTCTTGTTGTCGCAATAGATGAAAGTCACATCTAGAACCTACTCAAATATCTCTCCAAAGAGCTTCCTTAACCAAACTACTTCACAACTCTCCAGGCCAACTACAATATAATCGGCCTCAGTAGTGCTAAGGGCTATGGATTTATGCTTTCTTCTCATCCAAGATATCATGGCAGATCCCATACTAAAATAACATCTGAAATTACTCTTCCTGTCAACAACATTCCCAACCCAATCTGCATTTGTATATCCATGTAGTCTAACATTTATAGTGACATATCGTAGTCCAAGGTTAATAGTCCCATGTAGATATCTCAATACATGCTTGGCAGCGACCCAATGTACATGGTGAGGATCGATCATAAACTTGCTCAAAGTATTAATTGCAAAGCATATATCGGGGCGAGTGTTCACAAGGAAAATCAAAGCACCAACCAGTTGTCTATACTAAGAAGGCTTTTCTAGGTCCGGTCCAACAACCTCTTCACAAACTTCTTGAAATTCATCTCCATAGGTGTAGGTAAGAACTTGCACTCAATCATGCCAGACCTCTCCAGAAGTTTCACAACATATTTTCCTTGTGAGAGAAAAATTTCACCCAACTTTTTCCATACTTCTAATCCCATGAAATAGTGCATTACCCCAAGGTATTTCATCTCAAATGTGGAAGCCAACTTCCTCTTACATTCTAGAATGAAAGGGTTTCCACCTATCATGAATAATTCATCAACATATAATGCCAAAATGAGAGGCATACCTTGGATTGATTTGAAGTACAAGTTTCGATCAACATTGTTTCTTGTGAATCCCAACTTTATCAAGTAACTATAGATATGAGCATACCAAGCAAGGGGGGTTTGCTTCAATCCATAGATATCTTTCTTTAATCGACATATATGGGTATTTCTATCATGAAATTCAAATCCCAAAGGTTTTTCAACATGCACTTATTCTTGAAGAAAACCATGTAAGAAAGTGGTCTTCACATCCATTTGATGGAGAGTCCATCCTTGACTTGCAGCAAGGGATACTATCGAACGAATGGTTGTATATCGACCTATTGGGGCAAATATATCACTATAATCTTCTCCCTCTTTTTGAGAGAATCCATGAGCTATGAACCTTGCCTTGTATTTTTTTATGCTTCCATCAACCCCATGCTTGATGTTATAAAGTCACTGGGAGGTTACCACAAATCTTCCCTTTGGTCTCGACACAATATCCCATACGTCATTTTTCATAATAGACTCATATTCTTCGACCATTGCATCCTTCTAGAATTGTTCCTTCATGACTTCTTCAAAGGTACTAGGTTCAACTTGAATCATATTGGTTATAGCCATAACATATGCTTGGTACCTGCATGGCTTCTTTCTTTCTCTGAAAGTTCCACGAGTAGCAATATGTTTCTCGACATCCCTTAGAGTGTCTTTGAGCCAACGTGGTCTTTTCCTTGTAAGGGTATCGCATGGAGGAGGATCCAAAGGGTCCATAGGCTCCATGGGATCATCAACAATGTCCTTCTCAAATTCAGGCATAGAAAGACCTTCTAGAATATCCATATCATCACTCTTGTCTTCAAGAGGAGGAGGCAAAGGGAGATCCCTTGCTTTTCTAAGGGAAACATATTCATCGAATGAAATATCCCTACTAACTTCAACCTTACTTTGACCAGAAATATATATTCTAAATGGTTTAGAATCTTCATTATAACCAACAAATGTACCTTTTCTCCATGTATCTTCTAGCTTGTTTCTTTTGTCCTTCGGCATATGGAAATACACAGGGCAGCCAAAAATTCAAAGATGACCAATATCGAGCTTGGCACCTGTGAATACTTCCTCAGGAGTCTTATTGTCCAAATATTGATGAAGCAACCTATTTTAAAGATATATCGTTGTGTTTGTTGCTTCAAACCAAAGGAATTTTGGCAGTTTTTTATCATGGAGCATGGCTCAGGAAACTTCTACAATGGATGTGTTCTTTCTCTTAACCACTCCATTTTGTTCTGGAGTGTAGGGCAAAATGGTCTCCTTCTTAATTCCTTCCTTCTTGCAAGAATCTATGAACTCATTTGAGATGTATTCTCCACTGTTGTCGAACTTGAAGATCTTTATTTTCTTCCTTGTATGATTTTCAACCAAAGCCTTGAATTCCTTGAATATTTCGAATGGCTCGTCTTGTGCTTCAAGTAATATATCCATGTCTTCCTTGAAAATCATCAATGAAGGTGATGTAATAAAGATGAACCCCAAGTGAATGCACGTGCATTAGATGATGGACCACATATATCATAATGAATAAGCTGAAGAATGTCTTCCATCTTGTTTTCGCTAGAGGGGAATGGTCCCCTTATCTTCTTTCCACTAGCACACCCAAGGCATACTCCATCATGATGAGCATGAAAATCAGGGATCCCGGAGACCAACTTCTTTAATTTCGGAAGAGAATCATAATGTAGATGGCCAACCTTCAGTGCCATAATTCACCTTGAAGATTTGTAGTATAGACCATAGCTAGAAGGGGACTTCTAGTAAATCTATAGAGTCCTTCAAATGAAATTTGACAGACCCAAAGCCCTTTACGGAATGAATGGTATTGTCACTAAGAATATTGTTCAAATTGGTCTCCCTCTCTACCAAATTAGAGAGAACCTCCTTATATCTAGAGAAGTGATGAGAGGCCCAACTATCAACCAACCAACTATCCCAAGAATCAATAGAAGATGAACTAGATAAGGCAGAAATAAGAATATATTCAGATTGATTAGTAGCATTTCCTTCATACCTGGAGTTCCTTGACCTCTTTGGAGGACAACAGCTATCTTCACGATCATCAGGGTAGTTTATTCTTCTTTCATTCCTTCTTCTATTTTCTCTTCTTTCATATGACCTGTTGTTGCTCAAATTGTACAGGAATTGCGACAACAACTTAGGTCAAGGACTGTCACTGTGATCCCCAACCTCTTTGTTCTAGTTGTCTCCCAAAAACAGGTTATGGGGGGTAGATCCTATGGCAATGAATTGAAGAAGGAAAAAATGGGAACCAACTAGTCTGAGAGACACAGGTGAGTGGCCTAGAACTTGGTTAAATCTAGAAAGTTAAGGATCATATTGAATTTATATATATATTTGAGACCAGTTCCTTATGACGTCAACACTCTTTCTTTATAAAACAGAGACCAGGTACCAGATGGAAAAATGTTGCTTTAATGCATTACTATCCTATATGTAATGCAAAGACCTTGTTTAATTTTAATTAAATGCCTAATCTAAATATGATGTTTGATATTTATCTATATTGAGTCTAAACTCTGTAGTAAGTGGCAGAGAAAAGTCAAGGTGAAGCACAAGAAGGTCTGATTAACAATCCCTCTCCTTGAAATCTAATGTACTTGGTGCCTCTGACGCTGCAGAGACTGTGGCTCCGAGCACTGCAAGGTCACCATTTTAAATACTAGAAAGTGTAGACTTTTCAAACAAAGATGAAAATGTGTTCCTATCTCTCAATCAACCAAGCTTATGCTTGGAGGTAAGTTTTAAGATGCAAGACTAGCTTAAGTTGATATGCAATGATGGAGAGTGAGCCTTTGGCTAAGATTCTCTTAATGATTTAGTACTTAGATTATAATCTTGAGTTAAAGAAACAAGTATTTGACGATGATATCAAAAGTTGATCTTAACCATAAAACAAGTGCTAACTTAATCAACATATGCCTAACAAGATAAATGTTTTGTCAACATGCTCAAGATAACAACGATATGCTTATGATTGCTCAATTTAAGATATGCTCAATTGAAACAAGAAGAATTACAAATCCTTTAAGATGCCAATGTAAGGTTATCACTTAACAAGATATATAAGCAATAAATAAGAATGAGAGTAATGAAATCACTGTTCACCAAAGTTCTTGTGTCAAAAGTGATAGATATCAATATCAATGAGTTCTTAATTTTACTTCTTTAAGAAAACAGGTTATGATACCAATGTGTTTTAAGAAGTGATTTCATGTGCATGAAACGTTCAAAATAAACCACAAAAGTTAGTATCCCTTAAATCACTAAGATAAATCCTTTCCACAATTATAAACCAATGAGAGCATTAAAGTCACTTATTTTTTTTCCAATGGAAAAATCGTAATCTTTCATTATATGGAAAAATTACATGTAGTAGATGCCCAAGGCATATGCGTGTCTGATGGCCCACAGCCATTTCCAAAAACATATCAGTAAAATTGTTGGCATAAGCCATTCACTGTGAAATTGTCCAGTAAAATTTGTCCTATACATATTATCCTGCAGAGGCATTCATTATGTTTCACCATATATCATCAAAAAATAGACAGTTTTTTTGAGAAAAAACCAAAAGATAAACAACAAAAAATTAGGGCCTTTCCACCATACGATAAGCCTGATCTATATATGGGTGGTGGTGGTATTGATAATGTTCAGCTCCTCTATGTTTTGAGATCATCCACAAGCCTCGGGGTAGTAGAGTGCCCTCCTTGGAAAGCATGTCAACACCTTCATTATATTCCCTATATATATGATGACAAGAGATTGAGTTAAAAATTTCTTTGTAGGTAATGACTTCATCCAATATATTTTGAAGTGATATAGCATGACATTGATTTTTATTGTTGAACCAGTTGATAATGATTTTTGAATCCCCGAGAATCTGAATGGTAGTGCAAGCATGAGCTAAAGCAAAGTGCAGCAAATGTCTGAGGCTAATTAGCTCAATATAATTATTTTTCCCCTCCCCCAATCCCATTTGGACTTTGTAAAAGTGCTATTCAGAAATATATAGAATGAAGCCCCCTCCACATCCATGGTTTTGAGTTGGTCCGTCGAAAAAGGCCCATGGTCTAGATTTGTCAATCCGTCCGGGGGAGGTAGTTCGGCGAATGTGGGAGTTTTTAACTTTTGGGATATCATGATAGGCTGCTACAACCTTTGTTATGATGAGAGGCCATTGGGCAGTTGCTTCATTGAATATGATGTGGTTCCGGGTGAGCCATATAGTCCAACAGAGGATGACGGGAAGGCATTGTTTTTTAGAGCCCTGGTGCACTACTACCCAGTTGTTCTAGGCTTGTAGAATTGAGGGTCCCTGCCATGTATTCTGAATGGAGAGTTGTTGAGTAATGGCTTGCTAGAGCTGGAAAAATATAGAACAGAGCAGGAACAGATGCTCATTTGATTCAGAATCTTGTTTCCATAAGACACACAAGTTCGGACCATATATAGATATGTGCAAGAGGGAGTCTCCTGTGGGGGTTTTATTGCTGAGGACACTCCACATGAATAATCGGGCCTGCAGGGGTGTTTTCAGCTTCCAAATCTGTCACCACCATTCTTTTGTGATCTCTGGTTTGCGATCTGAGAGGAGGGAGATATAACCAAGTTTTGGGGTATATTTTCCATGCTTAGCTGGAATCCATACAAGATCATATGGGCCGTCTTTTATATGCACATGAGCCTCGGGAAAGGCATTAAGGTACACTTCCCAAGTCTGTTGCCACTATATAGGAATACCCACATCTTGAGCTAACCTCCATTTCTGGTTGAAAATAGTACTATGTTCGCGATCAACAATTTGTGTGATCACTTTCATGTTCCTTTGTTGTAAACATTGAATCAGATCAGGTGGCATCTAGTAACTGTTTCCCCCCACAATCCATGGATTAATACTGATGCGCACTAAGTTGCCATCATTTATGTGCCAGACCAGACAAAATTTGATTAAAGGCATAGTTTGTATGATTGTTTTCCAAACTGTAGATATGCCTGGTTGTGACCGAACTAGTGGATGAACCCAGTCCAAGATTTGTTGCAGCGAGATGTATTTATGGTATGTAACAGTAGTCCAAAGATTATGTGTAGTGAGAAGTGTCCAACTCATCTTGGCTACAAGGGCTTGTGAAAAAACAGACAGATCCTTTAGTCCCCATCCCCCCCATTTTTTTGGTAGGGCAACTTTCTTCCAACTCACCCAAGCAAAAGTTTTTCCTTCTTTTTGTTCGTTGCATAGATATCTGCTGAATACAGGCGAGTATTCCCCGAGGGATCTAGACAAGTGACATCCAGTGTATAGGTGTGGCTTCCAGCACAAATTTTATAAGGACAAGGCGCCCTACTTTGGACAAAAATCTATGATTCCAATTTTCAGTCTCTTCTCGATTTTGATCACTAACCAGATCCAGACAGTGATCCGGTGGCTATGGGGTTTGATCCAGAACCCCAAGTATTTCAGGCCATTTTCGAGATTATGCAGATGATAATGGACGAAATGGAGGGTGATTCTGTCCTCTACCTTAAATTCACTTATGTATTAAAGTCACTAATGTATTCAAAGTCCAAATAAATTAGGATAGCAATAAGCTGTTTATGAATTTATGAGAGTTGTGAACAATTTAGACTTGTTTCTTAAGTAAACCTATTAGAGTATAAATTCAGTGATTACCAAATAAATTTATGCCAACAGAAACTTACCTCGGTGAATTTTTTATGATCAAACTCTAACTTTGGATATGAAATTCACAAGAGATAAATGAATGGAAGCCTTCTCAAAGAGATAAAGCAAATTACTTAAAGTGTAAAGCATTAAATATAAAGATAAACTATTATATTATTTTAAATGAATTTTTTTATCACTCTTTACATATTAATAAAATTTAGTAATATAAAAAAAAACATTTAATTAATTATATATATATAATATATTATATATGATGATGATGATTGATGAGCCCCAAATTGGGTAACTTATTGGGCTCATTTTGCATAGCTTATGCATTATTTTTTAGTATGTTTATGTCATTTGTACGAATAAGGGTAGTCACTCGCCCTAGGTGGCTAACACATGCTTATTTCAGGTTTTTTGACACATGTTGGAGCAAAACCGAGCAATCATGGGCTAGATGACAGCCAAGCTTGAGGTGAGGATTCATAGGGGGTTGTCTATGACATTAAATAGCCCCTCCTCGGGATCTTCACCCCCAACTTCGACCTCCAAAGGCCACCAAAAACGGATCTTGAAGGCAGCCAAGCAGATTTTGGGAAAGGGACTGTCTACTCACAGTTTGGATAGCCAAGTCCCATAGATTTAGGAGGCCAGCTAGGGCCCTCGTGGTGTATAAATGATAATGCCTCAGCCTTTGTAAGGGACTTTTGAAACCATTTCATATTTTGCACTATAGTGATGTCAGCTTTAGCTTGTTCTCTTGTAGCCATTTTGTTATAACTTTTGAGTGATGACTATTTTTTGATAATGATAAGCAGTCCGATTTTATCTCAACTCTGAGTTTTCTATAGGAGCCGTAGCTCTCAGGGTTGGGCCCAACCTGAGAGCCTAGGGTCTCCTTTATGTACTGTTATCTTTCCTTTATGCACCGTTGTTTTTCTTTTATGCATTTACAAACGTATTTCTGTTAGGCAGATTTAGTTGTGTTGATTAATTAGGTCACTGTTTATGAATAGAATTGCTTCAAATGTTTAGAATAGATTGGTAGGATAATAACAGGGAAAAAAGCTCCAGAAAAGGGTCAACAACACTTTCGGTTTCACCTCTTCCTTATTGGACTAGGGGCTGGAATTGAAGTAACCGTGATGTCCCAGTAGTTTGCTTTACCATGAAATCCTTAGTGTACTATTTTCATTTGCAGAAGTTGGTTATGTGTTCAGATATTTGAAATGTTTCATTGCATAGTTGATATATATGGTTCTCTTTCAAATAAAGTTGTTGTTCATTTACTTTGTTGTTAGTTAGATTAGATTAGCTAGGACTTTGATTACTTGCAAGACTTTGTTGATTCAGTTGAATGTACATAGTGCAGAGCATCTCTACCACCTGTTCATCCACCTAAGCTTCATCAGAGCCTTCTATTCCATCTCCTAGTTAGGTTCCTCATCTCACATCTATCCTCTTGCCCACGTAACCCTATTTGAGCCCATTCAGCCTTCTACACCTTCTCACCACTCCATCCACCAGTCCCTGGGCCACTTTAGACCCCTACCCTACCTCCATATCCATTCATGCATCTTCCCTCACTCACCCATCGTCCAAAATCCTAAGTTTTAAACATCCTGTAGAAATTTCTGAACATCCTGTAGAAATTCCTGAACATCCTGTAGAACCCCTGCAAACTTCCTCTAGAAGCTCATAAATGAGGTTTCTTGATAGCCAAACTTTGTGAAACTCTCTAGAAGGGTGTTAGGGACTCCTTAGATCCTCTCTGAACCTTCCCGACCTCTTTCAAGAATTTCTCCTCCTTGATCCACCCCTGCACAGTCAAGAACAGTGAAAGCATATGCATGATGAAATTGACGACTTAATCAAAACTACAAAAAGATGTTTTCTTGAGATAGAGGTAGTCTAGACACATGTATTTTACCTTTATAGAAGTAATGGCATCTCTTTCAGTAGTTTGCATTCTCTTCTTTGCATCAGTAGGACTAGCCGGTAGAATTAGGGTTTGCTAGGGTTTGCACTTTCCTTTAGCTTTCAATCTCTTTTTGCAAATAGATTAGCTTCCTTCGAGTTAGCTTTCATCCATCAATTAAAAATCTTCTTCTAAGATCTCATACAAGTTGGCTTAAGCTCCTAGCGGACTTGTGCTAGCTGACCAAGTGACAGCTGCGACAAGAGCTAGTACTTGTGCATACAACACCGTCGCTTCCAAGTTTGTTACGAACTACCGGGTTGATAAAATTAAAGACAGGAGTCCCAGGAGTTGCAGCATTATTGTTGCAATACTGGAGCCCACCATCCTTTTTGGCGTTGTTGCCGGGGAAGCGTCAGAGTATTGGTGATTGTTTCTTTTCTTCTATTTTCTCCTACAACCTTCTGCTAAGTAGTTTATTTCATTTCCATTCTGCAATTTCATTTTCGCAAAAGTAGAGTAGACATTTCCTGCTTTCATAGATTAGCATTTCAATTCTGCAATTTCAATTCTGCAAGCGTAGCTTAGCATTTCAGTTCTGCAATTTCAATTCTGCAAGCGTAGCTTAGCATTTCAATTCCGCAATTTCAATTCTGCAAGCGTAGATTACTCCTTTCCTGCTTTCATTTTAATTCTGCCTTTTCATTTCAGCAAGATAGTTAGTTGCAGTTCAATCTATTTTAGATTTGCAGGTACAAGAAGAAAAAAAAAAACAAAAAAAATCAAAAGTCTTTCCATTTCATGCCTCGTAGGAACATAGATAAAACCAGAAAATTCTTACCCAACACCCCCACCACATCACTGAGTCAACCTTCTCTCTTCTCTGGTGATAGTGAGCCAGAAGAACCTATAGGTGAACCTCTTGAGATATATGAAGATCCTATAACAGAAGAAGAGTTAGAGAACACTCCATATGAAGCCATGGCTGACAACCGAAACGGTAGAAGAGAAGATGAGAGAATAGAAGGTGCCTTTCCTATCCGAGAGACCAATGGAGACATGAAAATGAAAAACATAAGTCCCTTCGCTTTACCTCACTTCCATGGATTAACTACTGAAGACCTTGATACCTTCCTGTTTGAGTCTGTTGTCCTTTGTCGAACTTATGACTATGGTGAGGACGAGAAAAAGTTGAAACTCTTTCCCTCTACCCTCAAGGACGCAGCATTACACTAGTTCATGGGGTTACCTGGAAACAGTATCACCACTTGGGATCAGATGCAGCAAGCTTTCAATGCCAAATACCGGGACCACTGTAGGTCCAAGGAGACCAAGGGGGAAATCTTTCGGATGACCATGGGAAGCGATGAGTCTTTAGAAGATTACGAGGAAACGTTCCAACTTAGCTATAAACGGGTCAGGTGCACACTTGACCAGGAATCTCTGAAGCTGGTTCTGCTCCGAGGAGTCCCTGAAGACCTTCTGGACACCCTTAACATGCTGGTTGGAGGGGAAATCTACCAACTACCTTATGACAACATAAAGACCGTTTCTAGAAACCATTCTAGGGTGACCTAGAAGAGAGGTAGGGGGAATCATCTTTCAGCTAGTACCACCTTCTCCAAGCATGAGTTTTCTAACCAGATGGAAGACCTCAAGAGTGAGATGAGACAGACTATTGCCATTCAACTTGATACCTTCTGAATTCAACAAAAGAAAGAGGAAGTTGAGAGGGCTTTGGCCATTTTTTTGTCCTAGATGCACGAGGAAGCATCCCAAGAATGAGTTCCCATTGCACTCAGTAGAGGTATGTTTCGTTTGTGAGGAAGACCACCCCACCAACCAATGCCCTACCTTGCCTAGATTTAAAGCCATGTACCTAGGGACTAAGGCGGCAACTGAACCTCTCTACTTCCTCAACCAAAGAGGCAACATGGGCCCAGACCTTACCAGCAAGGGATGCAAGGGCCATCCCAAGCTTATTATAACCACAACCAATCCACTCATATAACTTCTTGGGGCCCCCCTACTCATCCTTCCTGGTCTGCACCTCCTCCGTGGTCTTATCCATCTCTATACCATACTCAACCTCCTCCTCATTCGTTTCACTCTCATGCCCAGCCACAACCTCAGTGGAATGCACCTCAACTGGGGTTGAGGCCCTAGTGCAACACTCCTCCCGCCATTTTTCCTCCACCGTCGGCTCAACCACAACCATTACCTCCTGCTCCTCCAAGACAACCCGAGATGCCTACTCAACCGAACCCGAACCCCAACAACAGACAGGCCCAGCAGGTATATACTAGGGAGACAACATGCCCTACCTATGTTGTGGAGATCCAGGAGATCAACCTGCGATCTGGGAAGGTCCTTCCAGAGTGCCGACCTCCTCCCCTAGAGGAGGAGGAAGAGAAACAGGAAAGTGAACCCCAAGCCATTCCACCCTTTCTTGAGCGACTCACAGTAACCACACAACCCAACCCAGAAGAGACTGAACTTCTGGGAGAACTCAAGCAGTTGTGTGTGAAAATACCACTTCTCCAGGCCATAAAAGATGTAACGATATACAACAAATTTATTAACGAGAAGTGTTTCAGGCACCGAGGCAGGCGAAAGAGAGATGCCTCAACTATCAATGTCATAGGACAACTGTCCGATCTTATGTTGGGGCAAGTAATCTGTCCAAATTATTTGGACACTGGGAGTCCTGTAGTTGATGTTCACATCAATGGGACCATCATACCCCGCACCTTGATTGATCTAGGAGCTGCCATTAATGTTATGACCAGGGACACCATGCTTAAGCTCAACCTTCAGAGTTCCTTAAGGAAGATCTCGATAGTACTGCAATTGGCAGACCGCTCCACCGTGACTCCCAAAGGGATTGTGGAAGATGTCTTGGTCTCTGTTGACTCCTGAGAGTACCCTGCGGACTTCTTGGTCCTTCAACCAAAGCAAAACTCACTGGATATCCCCTCATTTTGGGAAGGCCTTGGCTGGCTACTGCGGATGCTTACATCTGCTATCGAACAGGAAGCATGACCATAAAAAATGGGCCTATGTCCAAACAGCTGGTCCTATACCCTCCTGCCCAACCTCTGCTAGAATATGACTTACCCCTCTGGCTAGAAGAAGGAGATGAGGATGAGGTCTAATATGCACCATTAAGCACAATGGAGGCCACTAGGGGAGGTCCTCAAACTGAGGATGATTTGATTGAGAACTTAATCCAAAATCCGCCCCCTGGTGCACTACCCTTGGAAGAGTTGGTGGAATATACCCAAGCCAGTGCTTTAGTGGACCTATGTGTGACTGATCCAACCACTCCCAAAGTTAAGAATGTGGAGTTTGGCCCTGAAAGAACTTTAAATATCATTTCCTCTCTCTCTCCCTCTCAGGAAAAGGAGCTATGTAGCCTATTGACCCGCCATTTGGAGGCTTTTGCCTAGAGCTACAAGGAAATGAAAGGAATCCATCCCTCAATATGTACCCATCATATTTACATTAAAGAGGACTGTAAACTAGTCAGGCAACCTCAGAGAAGGATGAATCCATCCCTTAAGGACATTGTTAAAGAAGAAGTGCAAAAATTGTTGGATGCAGGATTCATCTACCCCGTCTCGAACAGCGAATGGGTTTCCCCTCTAGTGTTGGTACCCAAGAAAAATGGGAAGTGGAGAATCTATGTGGACTACAGAGAACTGAACAAAGCCACCAAGAAAGACCACTTCCCTTTGCCTTTCATAGATCAAGTGTTGGATGGACTGGTAGGAAAGAAGTTTTTCTCTTTCCTAGATGGGTTCAGCGGGTATAATCACATCCAAATCAGTTAGAGGACCAAGATAAGACCACCTTCACTTGTCCATGGGGTACCTTTTCCTACCGAGTCCTTCCGTTTGGGCTATGTAATGCCCCTACCACTTTCCAAAGAGCTGTATTGAGAATCTTTGCCGAGCTGGTTCATGATTCGGTGGAATTCTATATGGATGACTTTACTCCTTACGAGTCTAGCTTCCAAGAATCCTTGTCCAACATGGGAAAAGTTTTAAGCAAGTACATTGAGATGAACCTGTCCCTCAGCCCTGAAAAATGTGAATTCCTGATGACTAAAGGGACCGTGTTAGGTTATACCATTTCCCGCCAAGGATTACAAGTGGATCCTAATAAAATTGCTATCATAAAAAAGGTTCCACCTCCTCAGAAGGTAAGATATGTTCGGATTTTCCTAGGCTTAGCGGGATATTATAGAAGATTCATTAAAGATTTCAGTAAGATATCCTCGCCATTGTTTGGCCTCTTAGGAAAAGATGTTGATTTTATATGGACTGACGACTATCAGAGGGATTTGAATGAGTTCAAGGATAAGTTAGTGTCCGCCCCAATTTTGAGAAGCCCAAACTGGGCCCTACCTTTCCACATTCACACTGATGCCTCAAACAAAGCCATAGGGGTAGCCTTAGGACAAGTTGAGGAAAAAATTCCATATGCCATATAATTTGTCAGCAAAAAAAGTATCCAAGGCAAAAATGAATTATACTGTAACGGAGAAGGATTTCCTGGCCGTGGTCCATTCCCTGAACAAGTTCTGACACTACATCACTGGCTATCAAGCATTTGTACATACTGACCATGCTGCAATTAGATATTTAATGAATAAGCCTGATGTGAATGCTCGTATTATTAGATGGTTACTTTTGTTGCAGTAGTTTGATTTGACTATCGTTGACAAACTAGGTAAAGAAAATGTTGTTGCTGACTTCTTGTCTTGATTGGATTTGCTTGCAGGTGAAGAAGGAACAGTGGATGATCAGATGCCAGATGAACATCTGTTTGCTATCTCAGTACTCTCTCTGTGGTTTGCTGATATAGCAAACTACCTGGTCTCATCACAGTTCCCTCCGCATCTATCCTCAAAGGAGAAGAGCAGAATCGTGAGGAAGAGTACCTCATTCACTTGGATCGGGGGCAACCTGTTCAAACTTGGCCCCGATCAGATCTTAAGGTGTTGTGTTAGGGAGGATGAAGTCTTTGACATCCTCCTAACTTGTCACGATGGGCCCTGTGGAGGACATTTTGCAGCCAAGAGGACTACCTTCAAAATTATACAAGCAAGCTACTATTGGCCCATTCTTCATCAAGATGTCAGACGATATATTAGCCAATGTGACCGATGCCATAGGATGGGGAAACCGACTCCAACGGAAAAAATTCCTCTCTAACCTCAAGTGACCCTTGAGCCATTTGAGAAGTGGGGTATGGATTTTTTGGGTCCTATCAACCCTCCTTCAAGGCAAAGGTCTTACAACATTGTGTGCACAGACTATCTGACAAAGTAGGTAGAAACCAAGGCAATCAAAGTAGCGACATAAGAAAAGGTGGCTGAGTTTTTAAGAGAAAACATCTTCTACAAATTTGGCTACCCAAGAGAGTTAGTCACCGATCAAGGAAGCTAGTTCACCTCCAACCTAATTGAATACTTTCTCGCTCATCACAAGATCAAGCATAGGACTTCCACCCCATATCATCCTCAAGCAAATGGGCAGGTGGAAGTCACTAATAGAGCATTAGAAGGGATTCTGACTAAGGTGGTGAGCAACAGCAGAAAGGATTGGGCAGATCACCTGGTTGAGGCCACTTGGGCCTACAACACCACTTGGAAGATCACAACCAGTTTCACACCTTATGAGGTGGTCTATGGGAAGAGAGCTTTGCTGTCAATCGAGTTCGAGTACAACACATTGAGGATGGCAGCTCAGCTGGACCTAGATCTCAGCCATGCTCAACGTGAAATGTTATTGCATCTGAATGGGTTATATGAACACTAAATGCAGGTCCTCCTCCACTCAGAAGTGGTTCAACTTCATAGGAAGATATGGTATGACTAGCACCTTAATGAAAAACAATTCCAGCCAGGAGATTGGGCACTGCTGTATGATTCCAGACATAAGGATTTCAAAGGGAAGCTGAGGACAAGATGGCTAGGACCATATGCAGTGGAGAAGTGCAATGACAATGGTTCCATCCTTATCTGGACCATTGGTGAAGAAGCCATCCCCATGCTCGTCAATGGGCATCGACTAAATATCTAGAGGAAACCACTTTCGAGGCAAGAGTTCATCGAAACCGTGGAAAAATCACTGCTGGTAATAGAGAAGGGTTCTGCCTCTGTTTTTGCCACACCCTAAGCATCATCATATAAAAAATAAAAAAAATCCATAAAAAAGATCATTGGGTGAAAACCTCTTTGAGGCGCCCAAGGCAGTAGGGGTGAAAACTTCATTGAGGCGCCCATGCTGCCTCTCTGAAAATAAAGAATTCGAATAAAAAGACCCTTGGGTGAAAACCTCTCTGAGGCGCCCAATGCAGATAGTAGAGGTGAAAACCTCATTGAGGCGCCCCTGCTGTCTCTTTAAAAAAAAAAAAAAAGATAAAAAGAAAAAGAGAAAAAGAAGAAGAAAAAGAAGGAAGAAACAAAGAAAAAACAAGTTTAATCTCTAGAAATTGTTGCAGGTTGTAGGGACACGATGCAAAAAGGAGGCCTCCCAACACAAGGACAAGGGTCCCTACCAAGTTACCAGGCATCCTCACATCCACTCCCTCCATGAGCACTCATTTTTTTCAGGGTTCGGACACAATCTGTTCGTGGTTCAACCTTCTACAGGAAGCTACAGGACTTTCTACAGGAAGTTCTCCATTTCTACAGGAAACATCCTGTAGAGCCTTTGGGCAGCCCAGAATCGATTATGGAGAGGGATTCGAAGCTTGAAGTCTATTGAGGAGGCATGTAACCACTCTTTTCTTCCATCCTCCACTTGTTTCACCTCCTTTCACCACCATTTCCACCATCTGGTTGAAGATACCTGCACAGTCATACCAGAATCCTGTTTTCTCAGATCAAAATTTGTTTTTTTTCAAGTGGAAAATAAAGAATGCAGAGGCTCGCACACTTTACCTGTCAAGGCACCCTCAGGACCCTTCATCCATGAACGCAACTTTGTTTATCTCATCATGCACCCCAGGAGGAGAAACAACTACAGGATGTCCTACAGGAATCCTGTAGCAGCTGATCCGGCTGGAGCACATACCATGGAGACACCAGCAACTCACATCAAACGAAGCCAGTGCATGCAACATTCACCACCATAAGGTTAGGTCTCAAGGTCTCATAGCCGGCATCAACCAATGGAAGAGGAGCTCCAAAACCCGTGCATGAAACAACAGCAAGCAAGTCCAGCATTCCTTGTCCCGAAGCCTAAAAAAACGTCCATGGCCACACAGGTAAGTGCCTACCCTTATTTCGTCGAATTACATGAACTATACTCTAAAATTTGCATGACTATGAGAATGAGAGGATTGAACAAGTTTTTGGCCATTCAACTGGCCACCCACAGCCAGTCAGACAGCCTCGTAGGATCCGTAGGATCTGAATAAGCTTGGCTATGCCAAAAATACGGCCAGTTGACACATGGGAAGTGTCAAGTCGGAGAGAATCGGCAGTATGACATAAATGAAGTTGGTGAATGCAGAGGGAATGATTTGGCGGTCAAAGACACGCCGAGGAATGATGGTTGTGACGTCGGCCAATGGATCGGCTGGGATAGCTCACCCCCGCGCCATGAATTCCGCAGCAATTCAAAATCGGCCGGTCGAATAACTCATGGTAAACTGTTTTCATTCGTACTTGCAACCGTTTTGCAGATGAGTACGCGTCCTCCTCCTTTGCAAGTTGTTAGCCCAAGCTTCTCGGTCTGTTCCAACGTCCTTCTGCAGCTCAGACTCGTCCAGAAACACCGTAATGTCCTCCAGAAGCCGAGAAAGATTTCTATAGGAAGGTACGCTACACAAAAGCCGGCATTACGAAGGAGCTTAGACTCTTCACGTCGAGGGTGGAAATTCGCAGCGAGGTAGGCCCGAACATACGTTTCCCATGAAATATAATTCAAAAGGTGGTGAATTCGACGTGCTGGGGGGTAAAGAAAATGTAAACGCAAGTCTTCCTGTGAATCCAAAAGCCGTTTCCTTATCGTTGCATTAAATTGTCTTCGTGGTTTGCATCCAAGATTTTCTCCACGAGTCCTGAGTTAAATTCCTCCTGTAAAAAAATTGAGACACTGTTAAGGCTAACCGATGGAAAAATTGTGAATTTTATATGATTGTGTGTATGTTGGAGATGTAGCTCTGTAATCTGTTGAGAGAAATCCCGAGTCGTCCTTCTGTACACGAGCAGTCATGTTTCAAAACAGAGGAATTGATGCGAAGAGGCCTGTAGATACCGTTTTTAACACTTTGAGAAGGAAACACACCTAGAATTCCCTATCTCCTCAAAGCGTAAGAAAAAACAGTCTTTTTCACCATGCCCGAAGGGTTTATTAGAAAAGAA